>JBBPFJ010000856.1:0-41739 GCA_037975025.1 Excoecaria agallocha | reverse complement strand
CACTACCATCATCGTCGTCGTCGTCACCCCTGTCGTCGCAGTCAATAACACCACCACACTGCTGATATCACCACCCCCACCATCATATTGTCTGACATCACCGTCACGCCGTTGCCGACACCACCACTATTACAGCAATCACCATTGCTACCACCTCCGTTGCCGCCACCATCGCCATTGCTACCACCTCCGCCATCACCGTCGCAGCCACCACCACACCACTGTCACCACCGCCACACTCTCGCTACCACCACCACATCCCTCCACCTCCATCACCACCACCACACCCTCGCCTCTGACACCACCACTGCTGGTTACACCATCACATTGCAAATGCTGCCACCGCCACCACCACCGTCGTCGTTGCCACCACACCCCCATACTACCTCCGCCACCACCACCACCATCACCACTACCACACCACCGCCACCACTACCACCACATCATCGCCACTGTCACCACCACTCAGTCGTCGCCACAACCGCCACTGCCATCACCATCGTTGTAGCCACCGCCATAGTGCCGCCACTACCATTATCACATTATAATCAAATCTTCAAACTTATAATATTGAATGTATAAGCGAATAGCTATTATATAAAAATTATATTATAATTGATAAATTCTTTCATTTTTTGCTCAAATATTTCGTTAAATTTGTTGTTTAGATTTTTTTATTTTTTATCTAATTTTAATTTTAGAAATACCGATTTTTCTAATAATATATAGTTATTTTTCATTATTTTTTATTTTTAATAAAAAATTGATGTATTAAAATTTATATTTTATAATTATAAATTTTTATCTAAATTAGTTACAAAAAAAATTAATTTAATTGTATCTATTTTTAATTTTTTTAAAAATAATATATTACGATATTATGCACCAAATACAGTATATAATAGTACATGATAATATAATTTTGTACCAAATATTATATAATATAATACAGATTAATACTGTACAGGTTAATATTGTACAGATTAATACTATACATGTTAATACTATACATGCTAATACAATACAGTAAACCAAACGTGTCCATAGAATATTAATGATAAACGGTATTTCATGTTTTTAACTTTGTACTAATAATGAAGGGTCAAATTAACAACGAAATTTTGGCTGCAATGATTTATATTTATCTAATCACAGAACAAATAATAAAATGAGTATATTCTTAAGAATAATGTAAAAAAGTAAAATTACAAACTGATTAGTTTAAAAAAAAAAATCATGGGAAAATTTATCATCTTGAAAAAAAATAATAAGAAACAAATTAATAATTCTTCCTCCAGCCTAATGGTTGTGAGACTGCCAAAGTAGGATTATTATATATAATGAGTACATGTATTTATGTGTGTATAACAGTACGTACATAAAATTAAATTGTGAATATTATGGATAATTTAATAAAAAGAACTCCATTTAATTTCAATAAATATGTATACTGTATGGTCTGAATAGTAATATTACAAACTAGAATTTGTATTCCAATATCCAAAATCAGCAATTGGTCTACTTTCCCTTTACTTGCTTCGCTTGGGTTTCAAATTCAATTAAAATACTTCATTTTCTAGAAGTTTCTTTATTGATTAGAAACGATATTGAATTATTGATTGTAACCTTCTGGCAATGAGTAGCATTTTGTTCGTAAGAATATTCTTTATAATAAATCAATTTGGCTGATTGAAATGCGAGTGAAGAATTGCAAAATAAAATAATAAGTAAATAATTTTTAATTCTAGAATCCAAATAAAATCCAAATTCGAGACATTATAATTCTATAATATAATATCGGTATTGTTGTAAGCCTATATCGATATATTAAAATTAATTTTATAGCTGATATATTTCATGGAAACAGGTTATAGTAAATATCAGTTAATAATAAGGAAAAAAATTAAATCTAAGAGTTCAATTAGAAATTGGTCTCCGTTTGTACGTTGTACTTATTCAGAATTATACTTTAGTAAGCAAAATTCCGGCTACAATTCTAGACGTTTAGTAAGTGGTGGGAGCCATGGAAAAAGCCGACCAAATATTTTGTCTGTATGTGCACATACAAACAAAATCAGAAATAAATGAAATAGAAAGAATTGCTTGATTTGAGTTTAAATGTTAAATATATAAAGTATATATAATTACTCCAATTATGTACGGTTTTTTATAAAAAAAATCCAACTATTTGAGAAAATTTAGATCTAAGAAATATTCTCTTTTTTTATATACTAGTTGCGCAAAATTTGTTCCAAATAAAAAATTTACGAAATAAAAAAAATTATTATCTTATTTCTTTATTAATTACACTGCAAAAAGTTTCACGTATTTTAAATTGACGTAGTTTAACACATCAATATTAGATTTAAAATTTTTAGATTAAAATGATTTTAATAATATTATTAAAAAAATAAGTATATATGTAGAGTTATAATAGCAATTGGTCTCTTTACTAGTACTTGTTTTTTTTGGGTTTCTTTCCCGGGAGAATAAAGTGGAAGTAGAAACCAAGTGTGATGTTCTAGAAGTTGAAAACGAAGCTTTTATCATTGCTCCCATCACTGTAACACTGAATTTGGAGGTCGTGACATTTTATTTTTATATTTTTCATGTTATTTGTGTTACATCTTCGGTCCAATCATAAATTGCTGATTTAAATAATTCATTGGCCAAAAAAAGAGAATATGAGCTAAAAAATATCGCAAATTAACCAGTCGTTTAAGCAATGAATCCATGAAATCGGAACACGTATATAGGTCCCACTCATTTCACTGACATATATATAAAAGGAAAATATTACTTATATATATCACTTTCTTCGCATACTCTATTTGAACATTAACATGAAATTCTGAATATATCTTTTTTACTTGTCAATTTAATTAAAAAAATAACTTTTTTCTCTTTAATTTAGAGAAAGTTTGCCACTTTATAATTATAGGTCAGAAAGACAAGTGATCTTTATGGCGTAGAATCTTTACCCAATATATTTAACTTTCTATGGACTTATTAAATCCCTTATTTTCTTTTTGAGTTTTTTGTGCTAATTTGTGATTCACGTGTTATTGTAGAGGTATTTATCGGACGAATTCGGATCAATTCGATCCGAACTTGAATAATTCGAAACCTAAATTTTTTTATATATCCCTATCTTATCCTATCTTATGAATAATTTGGATCCCTATACAAATAATCAGAAATTTTCGGATCCCACCTGAATAATCTGATTTTTTTAAAATTATTTGTTCCTTTTATTTTAAATTATTAAAAAAGGGATTCGGATTGGTTTGTCCAATTAGTAAAATGATGTGTTTTAGATAAAATCATTTGCTTTTTCGTGTTGTTCTGGTTAATGAGGGTTTAACCCAAATAAACTATAAATCTCCAACCCTATCCTACCCTAATAACCCTATTCAAATTTCTTGTTCGGTTCGAATTGTTCGGGTAGGATCGGGTTTTGAACACCCCTATGTTATTGCTCTAAATTAACTTTACTTAGCTTTTCAATTTTAATAAAAAAATTAATTACAAATTCATATCTAAATTTTTACTTATTTTTTAATTTGTAATCGATTCAAAAAATCATTCAATAATAGAATATTATGTGAGATCTACATAATATTTTTATTAGTTTTGAAAGAAATTTTTAACAGAATTTTTGATTTAAAATATTATCCTCTTAATTTATCTTGTTTCTCCTCTAGAAGTTCATTTATTTATTAATTTTATAAGTACTAGTATAATATGCAATGTTCCCGAAGTTTATAGAAGAACTTTTATTAATATAATTATTTATTTTCTTTTGGCATACCCCATAATTATAAAGAATTTGAGATGAAATATATTACTCGAACTGCGGCGGCGGCTTTATTTTTGTTTCTGTGGGAAAAGACTTAAAAAGTCAAAACAGCGTGGTTTTACTTTTCGTTTTCTTTTTTAATACCTTTATAGTCATATAGCCACATTATATTCACTTTGATTTCTTTTTGATATTTTTATATCTTCATTCGCATTTGTTATGATCACTTTGAAATATTTTATCAACTCTAAATTGGCTCGGCTCGGCTCGGCTTTGCCTCCTTTATCTTCCAATTTGAATTTGCCTTCAAGTTTATCTATTTGTAATAATTTAAGAAATTTATATACGTGTCTTCCTTTTTTTCATGAAATGGTACGAGATTATATGATTTTTTATGTTATTTTAAAATATAAGATCTCTAGAATTATAATTTAATGTGTTATTTAAAAAATGAGCTTTCAATAATTATGATTTCTTATGATTAATTTATAGTTTCGTTTTGTTCAAAATTTTTAAATCACTAAATTGAATGTTTGCGTGAATTTCAATATATTTTTCTCTTTTGTCACCTTTATTTAATTTTAATAATAATTCTTTTTATATTTTAATATAACTCTAATTTTTTATATTTTTATTTATTTATTTATTTTCTCCTATCGAAAATATATTAAGCCATAACAATGGTACCATATTGTGCCAGTTTTTACAGTATATAAGCAATAATTGCAACTATGACCAATTTCGTTCAAACAAGCTATTAATCATCTGGTAGAATAAGAGATATTATTATACATCACATATTATTATTAATTTATTATTATTGTTTTAATCGTTGATATTATTCAGTTGCAGTTAAATCGGTCTAATAAAATTCTTTTAATCATTTATAAAATTTAAATTCGAAATCCGATTTAAGAAAATAAATGTGGCATCATTGTAATTTGTTTCAACATTTTCAATGGCATTTTCTATAAATTTCATGTGCCAAGTCGTTTTGCTTGTTTTGATTTTATATTTTTCAAACCAGTGCTATATAATATATGACGATTATCTAAGTCAGCCATATTTCAAAATAAAAAAAAAATTAATTTGCAAAAGGCACAAAACTTAAAATTATACTCCCTCCGTTCTATTTTAAGAGATATTTTTTCTATTTAAATTTATCCTACTTCAAATATTTTTTTCGAAATTTAAGAGATATGTTTACATGTATACCCCTATTTATTATACAACTTATTAAATATTTTTCTTTTTTATTATTCTCTATTTTTAACTAAAATTAAATGAAATTTTTGAAAATATAAAAGGATATTTTTATTAGTTACTATAATTTTTTTTTATAAAATTGAAATATTTTAATTATTTTTTTAATTTTCATGAAAAGTAAAAAAGCATTTTTTAAAATGGGACGGATGGAGTACCAAGAATTAATATGTATTAAAGTGGATCATAATCATAAATATGACAAAACATAATTAAAAGGTTGAATAAAGATGATGCTATAATATTAATAATTGTTATTGAAAATAGAAAATAATGAAGTTGTCTCTTATGGCACGTTTGCTTAGCCCAATCCTTTTCATCTCTGCAGACAAGGCAAGGTTTGATTGAGGTTGATTTCATCATTTCTTCTTGTTTCAAAAAGATGAGCTAATTAAATTAGTTTATGGATAGAAAAAAAAAATGTTAATTGATGCGTAAAAAGAAAAACTATTAATAGAATAAAATTATTTTTAATCATGGTGTTGTTAGATGCAACCATATATATCAACATCTCTTTCTTTTTATTTGAATTCAATTTATGGACTATTTAAATCAATTAATATCGGTCACGTACTGCATAGTTCACTTATCATTTATTTTGAATTATTTAGAGAATTGGCAAGATAATTTAATTTAGTCAATTTTTACGCATTATAAACGTATAAATTTAGGTTAATTATTGTTTATATAAGCGTTTAGTTTAGAATTTTCACAACCTTGTTTTTTTTTTTGATTAATATAAAAATAAATGTGTTGATATTGATGAGAATAATGAGAGGAGTGCAAATTGGGAGGAAAATGTGGGGAAGATGGTTTTTATATATTATGATGAAGTTTATTGCACGACATTACTCATAACTTCGCTGGACATATCGGTTTTTGCATAATAATGGATTGCAATTTTGGGGACACATCACATGCATAATAATAGATATAATGTATAAATACTCCATTTCCAAATATTTAACTTATTTTTTTTAATTATTTATTTCCTAATTTTAAGGATTACTTCCTTAGAATAAGGATTAGAGAATAAAAACTAAAATTAATTATTGATGGCCTTAGTTTGTAAATTAATAAACAATTAATTATTTATAACGAGACATTTTGACGGTAAAATTGATTTCAGTGTATTGAGAGCTTTCAGATTCGAGTCCATTACTTCCCTTTCTCTCTGTATAAGAAAAAAGAAAATGCAATAATTGATTTGTTTTGTTATTTTTTTATTTTTTCCAAAGCAGAAATATTATTGAGAAGGATAAAAATAAAAGGAAAGAACTGACTATTTTACATTAACAGAAAACCGAACCATGTTTATTTCTATAAGTACATCTCGACCTAAAGTTTTTCATTTGCAATGCTTAATTTTTAACATTAGTTATTCATATTAATTATTATATATTTTGTTCAAATTCTGTTGTCATATAAATGTGTATATATATTTATAATGTTTATAATATGTATTATTTTTTTTACCAAAAAAAAAGTCGATTATTTTTTCAGATTATTCCGAACGATACTTGCTAAAATACCAAACAGCTACCAAGTCATCCCCGCAATTATTGCAACGGAAGCATTAACTAATTCAAATTATATTATTAAAAATTCGATTAAAATAAGCATTGGCTTTTAATCTTTATTGCTCCATAAGGCAAAGTGGAGCATTAGTTAGGTAACGAATAAAATGTATGCCGGCAAAGTTAAGCATAAGGCAACTGATTCTTGATTAATGGTTTTAGTACGTACGTAAGAATTCCTCCAATTTACATTTTCGATAAATAAGTTTTAATATCTGATTTTTTTTTATAGTTTTGATATTATTATTATAAGCATCATTAGTCTTTTTCCCCCATGAAATTGGAAGAAGGACCACATCAAAATTCTGTCAAAATAAGGTCATGGAAATAAGAAACTAATATAATAAAATCCAACATTTTCCTTTCTCAGTGAAATCAACCCAATATTGGACCGTCCTCTATATGAACTCCAAAAATTAATTTAAAATCATTGAAAAAATATATAGGATATACATTATTATAAGCTAGAAATTGATAACTAGATAGTAGATCCTACAGGGACAATCAGTTTATATATATATGAAATTATTGCAGTGAATATTCTAGTTGTTGGAGTCACGAAGAAGGATACATATGGTTAGATATTAATTAGGTATCTGACGAAAGCATGAAAGTTAGTTAAATAATTAACAAATGTGGAGTAAGTAAAATTGGTTTAGTTATATGATCATTAGGTACTTGTATAAAAAATAATACTACAAATTTTAAAATGTACTTAATTTGAGGATTATAGATTTCATCATTGAATATTTAATTAAATTAACTAAATTTATTTCTGCAAATAATTGTTCACGGAATGTGATAGAGATTGATTTTTTTTCTTAATTTTTGTTCTTAATATAATCATGAAAACTGAAAAACATTTCATTCTTGGCAAATGGATGAGGTGGAATGGGTTTGACTTTCATCTTTGATGGATTGAGTTATAACCCAGTAAATTTTTAAAAGGGTTTAAGTTTTTTGCCAAATGAATTGAGTCCGATTGTATTGAATGCGATGATAATATAAAAAAACTGTTTATAAATAAATTGCACTATAAATTTTTTCCATTTTATAACTTTTTTTTTACTTTTTTATTTAAAAAATATGTACATATAACTCATAAAATAATTGTTTTTATATTTATATTATATACAAAAATTAAAAAAAAATAACATGCTTGAAGAATAAATTGACAATAGGTCGAATTGAATCAAATTATACATATAAATGTTTTATGGATAAGATTCTGAAATGATAATTAAAAATGAGACAAAATTGGATTTTCTCTTGCTATATGCGGTATCAACATAACGGTGCAATCTATGAATAAACGAAAATGTCAGTATCCGAGCAGTCGAGTTCAAAAACATTTTTTTCTAGAAAATGGAATAATATCAATTGGATCTGATTTTTCTATTTTAATTAAAAAAAAAAGGTAAAGAATAAGGAATCATATAGTGGCAATTATTTTTTTCTCTCTATTTTTTGAGATTTATTTAATTTATAATGTCCATAATTATTATATAAAAATTTCTGTATGCATTGTAATCCTCATGTTGAATTTGATTTCAAGATTTGTAATAGAATAATTTTAATTTTCTTTTGCCAATCCTTCAAGTTTTGATATGTTTAAATATAATTATAAATAAATAAAATCTTCATAGAAAAAAAAAAAAAGCCTTTCTATCCTTTTGACTATGCAATTCTGTGCCACCATAGCTAAACAGCATCTTAACTTTCATTGCTCTAATGTGCTTTAGTTACACCTACCACTTTAAACAATTTTATTTGATAGATACTTTATTTTTTTATATTTCCTTTTAAAATTACAATATTTTTTTTTCTGAAAGAAAATGTGCAATTTTCAATACAAATTAACTTTATTATAGGATCACAATTAAAGAAAATTTCCTACATTGTCATGAGTAGGGATGATCATAGGGCGGGAATTCTCATCCCCGGTGGGAAACCATCTTGAATGGAGCGGGAAATCCCCGAAACTTTTTCCTGTTAAGGCAAGGATAGGGGAAAAATATTTTTCGACTTAGAATTCAGGGAGGAAATTGTGGTCTCCATCCCAAATTTTTCTCATCCCCAAAATTTAGTAATTAAATTTAATTATATTTATATAATTTAATTTTAAATTATATTTAATTTTAAAATTTTCAATTGTTAAATTTTATATTAATTTAATTTGTAATTGAATTTATATTTTTTAATTATTAAATATTATATTTCAATTACAATTAATTATTAAATATTATATTTTAGTTATAATTATATTTTTTAAAAAAATAAAATATTTTTTATGCGGGGATGTGGATTCCTGTGGGGACGAAAACGGAGATAAATTTCTCTTCGAAATACTTTCGGGGACGACCCCACCCCTGCCCCTCCCATGATCATCCCTAATAACGAGTAACTTCAGTACTTAATCATAATTTTATTTATATTTTAGTTAAAAATATATTGGCTTTTATTGGTGTAATTAAAGATACGATTTTTTATTTTTTTTATAAATTAAGTGATATAAATAAATCCATGTTATACACATACTAATTAATAATCACTTCATGAGATTTTATGTACAATAATTTATTATTAACTGGCTTTCAAACGATTGGATCTAAAAAATATAAAATTGGTTTAGGATTATAAATCTGTGAGCTTCTCCTAAAATGAAAAATTAAGTCAAAACGAAATGGTTTTTTGTTATGTTGGTCTATAAAGATTTAGTCCAAGAAATATCAATATGTGTAATTAATTAGTTAGGTTTGACAGCGAATGGAACTAATTTTCTGCTACAGAATCCTTTAATTCATTTAATAATTATAAGAAATTAAATATCATATCAAAAATGGCATCTTCAAACTCTTTCTTTCCCAAAATAAAATAATCAAAGGCTGCCTTGTGTGACTCGAGTTAAGCTTTTCAATCAGAAAATCATTTGCGTATGATACTATCTATATATAAAGAACATTTTTCAATTGGAGCAAATTACCCAATAATCTACGCAAGTAATTATTTATAAGGCAATTATAGGTATCAATTAATTAATTTTAGGCCTCCTTTTTCACATATTTTCTGAAATATAATGCATATTCCATAATAATACTAAAGTTGTACGCTAATAATTATGTTTTATTATATGTTACTCAATCCGTTATCTTTTATTTCTCACTTTTGAGTAAAATTTAAATTTTATTTATCTATCGTAATTTAATTTTTAATATAATTTAATTTATTTTTTCAGTTTATTTTTCTTTTTAAATAAAATTAAAACCAATTAGATTTTATAATTTAGTTTTAATTATACAATTTAATACTAAATTTAAGTATATTTATGATTTTTTTAATTATAGTAAAAATAATAAAAGTGACAGATAAAAAATCGGAGGAAGTAATTATTATAAATAAAATAATATTTGGAAAACTATATTCAAATTCAATTCACGAGACTTTTATAAACCAGACTAATAATAAATTGCCATCTCTATATATAACCCACCATTTTAAGTGTTGTTTTTCAAAAGATTTATTTTTTGTGTCAATTTTTTATTAGTTTAATTCGTAAAATTTTTATGAATATTATTATTTACTGTTTTTATTCTAATAATTTATCTCGTCAAATTCAAGTTTTATGAGCATATGGTTTTATTATATCTAGATTGAAAATTTGCTAAGAAATTTATTGACTAACTACAAGGAAGCCACGAGATACAAAACATTTCAAACATTTTAAATTTTCTTATATTCAATGATTTTTTTTTTTATGTCCCTTTCTTTCAGCTCTTAACTTCAAAATTTAAGAATGAAACTGGTAAAATAAGGATCATTTTTTTAAAATTAATACAGAAAAGATATATTCAATTACAATCATTAATTCAAATTCAACCTGATATAAAGAAAAAGTAAATGAAGAAATTTTTTGAATTAAAAATTAAGATTAGCAATTTACCATAGTCAAGTCAAGAATTAAACCGATGAACGCCTTACAAATGACAATTGAAAAACATTATAATGTATACAGCGAAGCTAAGGTTTTTTGAGAGGTTTTAAGAGTCTCTCACATTTGAGCAATTATTTATCTTTTTTTTTCTTATTAGTTTAAAAATTAATTAACATTTTCTAGTTAAAATATAATGTATAAAAAATATTATTTATTTTCATTTCGATAAATGAATATATTTACAATTTTCCATTTTATAATTTATAAGTTACTAACTTAGCAAATTTGAAATTTAATTATATTAAAAAAATTTGCATAAAAAATTCAAAATTCATTTTTAGTTATAATTCAAAAATAATTTTTAATACTATTTTTTTCTTGGATAAGAAGTTTAATTATTATAAAAAATGATGCATTCTTAATCTTAATTGTTAGCAGCCTGTATTTACAATTATAATTAAATAATTATAATTTTCAAAGATAGTTATGAAATAATAATATAATTAAATTTATTTTTTAATAATTTTCTAAAACGAAATATTATGTTTATTTATTTAATTATATTATTTTCATATCATACCATGCATCGCAGGATTCCGCAACTAGTTAAAAAAATAAAATAAAAACTAATCATTAAATAAGAAGATTAAAAGAACAAATTATATTTTAAGAGTAGAACTGATATGTCGTACAGTAATTTTAAAAAAAATTACTCTCTAAACACTCGCCTTCTTTTTTCTTTCATCTTTTCCTCTATCCTCTTTCCTTAGATTTAATATTTGTATTTTTTTATTTTTTCCTACTCTCTTTATAATAAATTTTTAGATCGGTATAAATTTAAATTTTTTATTTTTGTTTTTAATTTGTATTTGATAAGATTTTAATTGTATTTTTATAAATTTAGTTCGTTTAATTAATATTAAATATAATTTAAATTTTTGTTATATAAATTTGCCCTCCCAACGTGGAGATTGTCATGTTCTTTTGTGAAAATTTTCTTTATTTAGAACTGGAAGGTGTCATTCTTCTAGTTCGACATTTTTTTATAGATAATGAATAAAATGAATTTGCTTCTTGAAAGTTAAATTATGCACGGTATATTATTATTATCTATTATTTTCGTCAAAAAAATTCATATATATATTCCGACAATTTTATTAATTTCATATATACTTTATACTTGTAAATCCTATAATTTTATTTATATTTTATAGATATATTTTTTGTTTTATTAATGAAATTTTAATTTGTATTAAAAAATCATAAGAAAAAAATTAAAAAATAAATAAATTCCAGAAAAAAACAAAAAAAAATGAGAATTTATTGCCTAACACAAAACAACAATTTTGTAAGTTTCCTTAGCCCTTAGTGCGTTCTTTTTCAATTAAAATAAAACTTATTTGATTGGTAGTTGGCACTCAATTAAATTTTTTTAATGATTTTAATAATAATAAGAGAATAAATTCCTTAAGAAGAAAAAATAAATAATTCAAAATTCTACCGCTTTTCTTTTTTTCTTTTCTTTTTTTTTTTTTGGTGATTTGGGATGAGAATTCTTATCCAGCAGCAGTAAGGTAAAACCAAAAACCACCATCCATCCAGCACGAGTCAACAAGTTAGAATTTTCCCGTCCGTTCTCTCTCTCTCTCTCTCTCTTCTTTTCCTCTTATAAAATCATTCTCTGCTAATCAATTCTTCCTCAGTTTTCTATCTCTTCATTCAATCTTCTATCTTCTCTTTAACAATCTTTCCTTCTTTCTCCACTTACAATGCCACAAGTGGATCTCGAAAACCTTGTCTCAGCTTGCGCCGGCGTCTCCTGCGACCGTAAAATCGCCTGTGAGACTTTAGCCACCACCACTGACAACCACCCACCGCAAGACGATCAAACCGAACAACCGGATTTGCCGCCCGAATCTTTCTGGCTCTCTAAGGACGCTGAGCTCGATTGGTTCGATCACAACGCCTTCATTGAACGCAAGGATTCCACCAAAGGAAGTTCTTACTCCACTAATTTGAATCCGAATGTTAACAATCAGTCAAATTCTCAGCGATTCTCTAACTTGAAATCTAAGGCATCGATCATCGGTTTGCCAAAGCCACAGAAGTCTTGCTTTGTTGATGCCAGGCGCCATTGTAAACCTGGAAACACACGATTGTTTCCAAAACGATCCGGTTCTGCCGGCAAATCGGATTCTTCAGTCATTGAGCCTTCTTCGCCTAAGGTTTCTTGTATGGGAAGAGTAAGATCGAAGAAAGATCGGAACCGGAGACGAAGAAATCAGCACCGATCCGGACGATCAAACGAAACCGACAATAAAACGGAAAAACAGGGAAGGAAGCATAGAGGTGGATTTTTCGCCAGTTTTCGGGCAATTTTCAGAGCTACCAGCAAGCATCAGAAGGATGCATCTCAAAGAGGATCGCTATCGAGAAAGAACTCCACGGTGAAAACCCCCGACATTAGGGAGCGGCTACCGGTGGGCGAGAGAGACGCTCCTCCAAGAAAGAGCGTAGAGAGCGACGGCGGAATCGAACCGGTTGGCTTGGGCGGAATGAAGAGGTTTGTGTCTGGTAGGAAATCGGAGTTGTGGATTGACGTGGCGTGATCTGAGTCGTCAATGGACTATTTCGTGTGGCGGGTGATAATCGTGGGGGCCAGCTAAGAGGAAAAGGAAGAAAACATAATTTCAATGTCGTCGTGATTGGGAAGATGTGGGCCCAGTTGGTTTAAATGGTTGTGTGGATGACGTGGCCGGTTATATTAACGGTTTCCTCTTAAGCGCGGTAATTACAGTTATCCTCGTATTAATTTTGGATTTTTCATTTTTCTATTTTTGGTGTATGAATTTAGATTTTGATTGTTTCCCAAAGTCTAGCAATTAGGGTTTGTAAATACATATGAGTGTAAATCTTGTTACAAAACTAATAAGAAGAAAAAGGAAGCTTTTTACTGAAAACACCATTGCTTTATTTTATTTGCACTTGATTAATAAAAAATATTTTGATATTATCTTAGAATAAATGCTCAATTTATAAAGTAAAACATTAATCATTTAAAATTGAAACGTATTAATAATTCAATCCAAGAATGTGATTGATTCATGAATATAATCGGCTTCATAAAGTCATATATAAACAATGTTATTAAAACTACACCGGATAAAGAACTGAAGAGGCACATGGTTCTTGGTTTGATCGGTTTAAATAATATTATTTTTAAATTTTTTTATAAATATTATGAAAATATAATTATATAAAAAATAAAAAAATAATTTAAAAAATTCATTTATCATCAAAACATTAATCATAAAACAATATCACTATTTATAATGGATATTTACGATAAATTTAGTAAAAAATTACAAATATTCAACAATATTCTTCAATTATAAATTATAATTTTTATTTTATTAATAATAAATTTATTAAAATTGCCTAAATTTCAATTATTTTATATTTATATTATATTTTTTCCAGCAAAAAATGTTATATGGATATTTTTGATAAAAAATAATTTTTTTGTTCAAACCGGTTTTCTTTGATTTTATCCGGTTCCTTACGGTTTTTGTCAATTCAGTTTTTAATTATCAAATTAGCCAAATCAGCTATTGATTCATGATTGAACCGATCCGATCGGCCAGTCCGGTCTGGTTTCAATAACATTGTATATAAGGAATTAAGTTGCTAAAATTGACTTTATCGCCCTAGGGGAACTCCTTCCACAAAATTGACTCTAAATTCCTAATTGATATTTGAACGAATTAAGTTGCTAAAATTGACCTTATCACAATTCCTCTTCATTATTGGCAGGCTGACCTCAGACTGATTAATTGTGATAATAATGATCACTAATATCTTTACTCTGATAATCAATTCAATCTGGAAGTGACAGTATATGCGAAACTACGTGAGCTTATAATTAATTTAGGATTTATAAGGTTGATGGTGACAATTATAGGCATTGAAAATAAAACCAACGTGTGATTAATTACAGATCTAGATAAGGTAAAAAAATACATATTTGATACTCTAAAGCCACATCTTTATTAAAAGAAATAGAAGAGGAAGCCATTGACATGTAGCTAGTGATAATTATACAGTAGCTACTGATACAGCTTCTTCCACATGGTTTTATATAATAGATTTGGCCCAAAAGTATTACGACGAGGCATAGCTTCACAAAAACGTTGGCAAGTCTTGCAAAATTTCATATATCAGTAACTTAATCATCAGCTCCATCATACATCTCAACTTTTCTACCGTTCAGTGGCTGAACAGGCCTGCAATTTTTCTTATAATCTTTAGCCAATGGAGACCTCAGAGCTTCTACCTGCTCCTTTGTTACTGTTCTTAGCTGCAGATGTATTTTCAACAGTTGCCATCAATAAAACAAAACTGTTGGAACTAAATATAAGAGGAAAAAAGAAACATGTTCTGCCTATGAATATCATTTGAGAATTGCAATTAAGCCCTTCAAATGAAATTTTGTTCAATTGAGTCCTTTAGTATTATTTTTAGCATAAATCTTCAGTTATATTTTATGGACAAAATAAGAGGGCAAAATTAAGATGCATTTATCTTGAATATAAAGATAAAATTAGAGAAAAAAATACCTTAGGGAGAAGGGTCCAGATGACAGGCTGAGAGCAAGGAGGAGTGGTGAGAGAACCCATATATCTCCAATATTTACCAGTTTTTTCGCCGAGAAGTTTAATATCCAACTTCCCTAAACTAACATCTTCAAGATGACCACTTTTTACTAGTTTTGCTAACTTCTTCAAACTCGGAGTAAGCTGCATTCAATTAACCATTATTATTGTTTCAACCTTTTTTTTTAGAGGATGAGAAGATTCGAGTTCGAAACATTTCTTTTTAAATTTTTTTAAAAATTGTTAATTTAATTATATATGAATTTTAATTTTTTTTTTAATTTATGGAGGGAGCCACACGTGTTGGTGAAGATAACTGGCACTTTGATTTTTGACTTACCGAAGTGATAAATGGGTCGGGTTGACCATACTCGTAGAGGAGTCCAATAACAGCGTGGCTATGATCCTCTGCTTCGTGAACTAGGTGAAGTTCCAGGGGATACCTATAAGATACCATGTCAAATTAAATTACTATACAATAAATTTAGTTTAGTTAATAGGATTAATTTATATTTATCTTTATTTTTTAAATAAAAGAAATACAATCCGCAATTATTGCCTTTAATATAACTAAAAGAAATTAAACTCGAAACTTTAATACTTTTAATCAAATATTGACTATCGAACCGATTTCTATGCTTATATTTATTGTTATTTTTCTTGTAATGATTCCAAGTAAAATTTATTATAATTTCACAAATAATTTCATTTTTCTGTTTTCTCAAAATTTGTAAACATTATTGCCCCAAAGTTGGCAGGCTTCCACAATTAAAAACCTTTTGAGGCCCAGAGGCCCACTACCTTAGGGAGCAACTTCCAATGGATTAGTGCTTGTATGGTCATTGGGCCCAGCCCATGATAATTGATACTATTGTCCTTAGTTGTGATTTAAATTAAATTTGGCCATTTTTATGGCTTAACCCTCTAAATGCATTTTTGGTATATGCAATCTCCGTACTTGTCCTTATTACTATTATTAAAGTATCCGTGCGGACAATTTAGAGTGTATAAAAACATTTAAAGGCTGACATTAAAGTATCCTCTAAATGGATTCAACACCATCAGCACATGAGCTTTGTGCACAAAAACCGAGTTCAAGGCGAATTGTGGTAGCGTAGGAAAAATCTCACCTACCAAGTATAAACTATGGGCACAACAACCTAATCATCTATTCGCATTTAAAAAAAAATTATAATTTTAACTTTTTTAAATATCAATATACTATTAAATCGGTATATCATGCATCCGATTAAAATAGAACTGTATTTAAACCGTTGAATTAAAAAATATTTGTAATCCAATGATCTAAATGTGGTATGCACTTGGGTAGCACACGCACCACACTTAGCATATAAAAGAAATGCTTACTGGACACCGTCAATGGTATGCTCGGAGGGAGAATGCCAGTGCATTAGCTTCATTGAATAGTTCTTGCCATCTATACACATCTCTGCATGGTCACTGTCATAACGCACCTGCATAATTCAGTTTAAAATTAAAAGAATTATCACTTTTCGCTTGTTTAATGTTTTATTCTCTATGTTCTTCTGCCATGTGAAGTTGTTTTTTTAATTTATTCTGCATAATATCTTCGGACTAATAATTTCATGTTGAGAAAAAGAAAAAAATATGAGCATAATTAAGAGTAGAAAACAAACCCCAATGGTGGCACCATTGTCAACAAGAGAAGCATTTGCAGCGTGGTAGGTTCTGATCAGGGGTTGCAGAGTTTTGCTAATCACAGTTACGTTCTTGTTAATGTCGATAGGAGACTGAGTTTTCCCATTTGCACATTCTTTATATTTATTTCCCCAGGTCTTAGGATCAGTTTTGTAGTCATAATCAATTGGACCTGCTAAACAAAAACATAATTATTTACTTTTTTTTTAATCATTTATATATGCTATTACTCGCAAAATTTATAAAAGAAACAAAAGAGAGATAACATAACCATACCTCCTCCTCCTGCCGAAACGCCAGCAACGAGCCATGCAAGAACAACAAGGGAGAAAGAGGCTTGAGAAGCCATTTCTGTAGATATATAAAATGTTTGCTTGAATTAATTTGAAGTTTTGGTGCATATATGTGATTTGAGTATGCGTTATAAATACTAATAGGGTAAAAAAAAAAAAACTAGTTTTTTATTTGTTTCTAAATAATTGTTTGTGGTGTGCAGGAATAGTTGGGATATCATTCATTTTAGGGTCTATATTCCTATTTATAATGTTTGTAAATATAATTTAGTGCCCTTCTATTTCCCCACTTTGGGTTCACAAACCTAAATTTTACATTAATAACTTTTTCTTTTAATTTTTTGGATAATGTTTGGTGAGCTCTTCTGGTTTAGATTAAAAATAATTCTTCTAATTAAGGAAAAGGAAAAATTAGATAAAAACAATAAATTAAAAAAAAAGCATCAAATAAATCCTTAAATTCTTTTCAAACGTGGGATATTGTTCATCCAATAATGTAAAGCAAGAAAGGGAAAATTTTTAATACAATTTTATAAGGAGTCAAAAGTTTTAATAGACTAGAGGGAGTAATATATAAACACTAATCCAAAAACTTTTACTAATTTTATGTAGAATTCAATCACCAGTTACAGTTTTATTCACTTAATAAACTTAATTAAAAATTTAACAAACTTTTTACGATAATCAATAAGTAGAATTTACTGCACAAAAATTCTTCATCCATGAATTGTTAATTAGTAATAAACTAGACAAATAATATCATTCAACTATATTATTCAAGGTGGCTGTTTATCACTGTTACATCCGGTCATGAATTTGGATAAGAAAATAATTTAGAAAGTCATATAATTTTAATCAAATTTCAATCGAAACTCGAATTTTTAACAGATCTAATTATGATAACTGATTTTATAAATGTTATTTTATTCACTTCTTGCATTATATTCACATCAATATTTGCATGTGAAATTAATTTTTCATTTGAATAAAGTTACATTTGATCTCTTTGAAATTAGAATAATTTTCTTAAGATTAAGAAAATTGAATTAAACCTCTGGCTTTATCTTATTTTCATCACTGTCAAATGACACCTTCCCCTAATACTTACTGTATATTCTGTTAAATGGAGAATGGACCCACCATTTGCCCTAGGAGCCAATCCAAGTTTTCACTGGATTTATGATTCCATCTCTCGCAATTATTCTTCGTCTTTAGTGACAAAAATGAAGGGACTGTTGTCCTTTTTTCGTACTTCCTCCCCACCTCCCGGTGACTTGTGAACCAAATAGCCCAGGGATAGGTGCCATTAATAAGGACCACCATTCATGACAACACAACGCAAAGCTAAGTCTCAAAACTAGTGGCTTTATTTCAAAGATGAATCTTAGATCTAAAAGTCTTTAGCTATATTTCGCGTGGAAGGTTTGAATTTGAAAAATTTTTGGTTTGATTCTTCAAAAATAAAAAAAAGGAGATTGAGAAAAAGAGGAGAGCAAAGATCTAAGATAATTGAGATTAACAGACGACGAGACCTGTAGAGCCTATTTCCAAAAAAGACAAGCACCTAAATCACAAATCCTTCTTTCTCATAACAGAAAAAAAAAAACCAAGGTACTACCACGTACTACCAACCCTGCAAAGGAGAGGTAGTCTTGCAAACTCATTTAAAAAGCAAAGGAATATCAATAAATGAGCAAGGAAATTTCTTGTTCTCATTATTGAAGAACCTGAAATTCAAAATCAAGTTTAAACAATTTCAAAATAAAAATTAGTTTTAATACCTCTTTTTATGCTTTTTGATTAATTTATTAGTACATGTGTTCCAGTATTCACCTTTAGTTTCCTAATATTTCAATGTAAAATCGTTAAAAACTTCTTTTTCATAATATATTATTTCTATAATGTGTTAAATCCGATTCGATGATTTTTTATTCCGATCAGATGTTATTATCATCCATCGCCAAGAGTGGATCGAATGTTATTATTTTCACCGTCAAGAGCGGATCGAAAGACCATCCATCGCCAAGAACGGATCGGATGTTATTATTTTCACCGTCAAGAGCGGATCGGATCAAAAGACCATCTATCAACAAGAGCGGATCGGATGTTATTATTGCCACTGCCAAGAGCGGATCGGATCGAAAGACCATCCATGGCAAAGAGCGGATCGGATGTTATTATTTCTACCGCTAAAAGCGGATCGGATCGAAAAACCATCCATCGCCAAGAGCGGATCGAATGCTATTAATGCTACCTAGATCATGGGATGGAAGTTTTTCAAAAATTTCTCCCGTAAGGGTGAAAATGAAAAATTTTTTCCCCCCGTATAGAATTCGGGATGAGGGCGGAGATTGTGATTCCCATCCCCAAATTTAGTATTTATATTTAATTATATTTATATAATTTAATTTTAAATTGTATTTAATTTTAATTTTGTCAATTTTTAAAATTTATATTAATTTAAATTTTTTTTAATTATTAACCTGATGAAATTTTGCCAAAATAAAAGTTAAAAGTAGTAAATTTCAAAAATAAATAAATAAAATTGAACAAATAGAAATTGAAGGAGCAAAAACGTGGCACATTCAATAGACAACATACGTGCAGTTCAAATGCAAAAAGAAGCATTATTGTGAAAGAAAGAGAGTGGAAGAAGAATATGAATCAATTAAAAAAAGGGAGCCTTCATCTGCCACATAAAATGGCCACTTTACAAACTCTCTGTGTTGACAACTCTTTTCTTCTCCACTTCAAACATAAACAATATAGACTCTACTCCCCACTCCCCACTATGAGAGGACCATCCTCCACACTTTAAATACTTTGATTTAGAAACCGGACCTAAGACTTCTAGCTAGGCATAAAAGATAAATTTTCTATGCAAATTCTGCACCATTCTACATACCTGGCGTTCCAGTTCTTCACATAGACACAACTTAATCCAGCTTCTTCCAGTTTCAATACATCATTTATTGTACATGTTAAGCACAATATTTCTCGTTTTTCATTCTTGAAGTTTTATAAATAATAACATATAGATTGATGGAATTATGATTCTCTGTAAATTAAGGGATTTATGGTAGGAGACCAAGGCTTTCAGCACTTCCATTTTGTACATGTTTTAGCCGTTGTAAATACCGCATGATGGGAGTGTTGGAGCACTGGATTTACTTTTGCAGGCTTTCCGCATAGTGATTCAATGCAAGAGTGAAATCAATTGCTTTTGCTAGTTTTATGAGAACTCAAATAAATCCCTTGGAGACCTCATCAAATATATTGTTTTGGTTGTTTTAGGTGGAATAAACACTTTAAACGTTATAGCTAAAGAATCAATATAATTAACTATATTATGGGTTGGATTACATAATAAATTAAATTTATATTTATCTTTGTTTCCTCAGTTATTAACTAAAAGTGTTTTAAAAAAGTTAAAATTATTTTATTATTTGAAAATTTGTATTTAAATAAAAAATAACAATTAATACATGAACATATAACAAGTAAATCAGTATTTGAATATAAGATAAAAAATAATTGGTCGCTTCCTATATAACTGATCTGTAAAAAATATATTCCATTGTTAAAAAGTGCCCTGTGCATCCAATATTTGCTTGGCATGTATAAATATCAAGATTGCTTTATTATTTATCAAATATAAACATCAAGATTTTTTATGCACATAGAGGAATATGAATATGTCACTATCTATTCCATCCATCAAATCTAACATAATTTAGTTGATTCATTTGATCTATTAGCATAATATCTCACCACTATAACAATTAGCATAAAAATATATATATCACTATGACAATCAATTATGTATCACTAACCTATTATTTATTTATATTCCAAAAGATTTTTGCTTCATTGGATAATTTAATGGTGAAAAGTCCGTATTGTATGGAATTTGCTAACCGCTGAGAGATCAGGCTTTAAATTTGCAGGCAACAGTAGCTGATTCATTTTACAGCAGATTTTTACATCTGAAATGCTGGAAAGCATATGTACATGCAGGGAGAAAGAGGGATGGGGAAGGGACGGGATTGGGTTTGGGGGAGAAGCAATTAGAGGTACTAATACAATTCATTAGCATGAATTGGATCTCCTATATGTACAACTGAAAAAATGAAAAACCAACAACAATGTGATCTCACACACCATGGCCAAGAAGCAACAGAACGCAACTCTATTTTATCAAAAGCAAGGGCTGTCACTTGAAATACATCTCTGGAAATCTTTTGGTTACAATCCGATTACATGTATACAAACAAAATTTGTGAAGGGCTTGTCACAAGATTGACTTATTGAAGAGCATAAGCTGCTCTTAGATATTCCACAATGTCTGCACTTTCAAACATCTGCACCCCAGTATTTGGATCTTCCAAATAAGGTACCTGTAAATTCATTGCAAAAATGTCCTCACGCTTCTTGAATTCGATTTTTGTACAGGATATTTGTGTGTGTCTGTGTAGGCATGAGAACCCAAAAGTACCTGAAAATGTCCAACTCTCTCATATACTGCCTGTCGTTTTGAGCTGCCACGAGCACAGCTAATACACAAAACAGAGAAGTTAGTGAAAAATATAGCAGAGGTGTGTGCTCATAAATGCAATAAACAATGATAGAGACTTCATTACATGCCAATCACTAAACACAGTAGAGAGGAAACAATCCATGCATTACATCCATAATGAATATGCAGATGGTATTTGAGAAGTACATTCTTTCTGAATTTCGGAGCCTGACAATACTTGTTCCATAAAAGATTTTGCAATGTAAAAGTTACAGATAAGGACAATTCTTTGAATGCACAAACCAGAAACATGGTGACACAGGATAACTGTTCATTTGACAGCCCAGACTGTTTCAAAAACAAAAATGCAGATAGTTGAAAAAATCTTTGTGCAGCTATAAAAGCACTAACTAAATCTCTGACAACATCATCAAAAACCAAGAAAAAGGAACTAGCAGAGCAGGTCTATTTATAGAACCTTAAGGAAAAAGTTATCCTTTAAACAATCACTTGACCAATATTATGTACTAATGAACCATAATCCAAACATGGGATTAAGTGCCTAACCAAAAGGTGGTACTTTGCAGACTTTACCTGCGCTGAATGTGCGGCAATTCTAACTCAACAAGTGTCTCACGAATGATTTTGCAGAATGGGGAACCCTGAAAGAGAAAAAGAGAACTAGAAAATTTCATATCATGATAACTCGTCTTTTAGATTGCACTTAGAACAAGAAAATGTTTGAGAAGCTGAACCAAAATTACTCAAGAAAGTGCAACCAATTAAAGTCATCTGGAACTACATGCACCTCATATGACCATAATTCAAGTGGTTTGGGTGGCAACTTTGATGGAGAATAAGATGACCCCTGCATAAAATTGTAGAGACAGTTGAAGCCAAGGCTCCCATTATATAACTTGCAGAAAATAGAACATATAACAATCTAATAAGAATATTGATGCATAAACGGCATTTATTAAATTACAAAGAGTTGATATTGATCATTTAAAACTAGCATAAATGAAATACAGATCCAAAGAGCTTCACTTTCCTGAAGAGTAAAAAGATTATACAGTTACCTTCCCTGCACGGCCAATCAAAGCAAATCCTGCTGTCAAAGTCTACAAAGAAACAGAACTCATCATACTAGAAGCAGCATATTTTGAAACTTACAAACCCTAGACTGATAGGAAAAAGTACAAAAGATTCAAATACTAACCGTTAAAAGACCAAGTGACAACATCAAAGGCACATTCCCATCACCTAAACAGAATAAATCAAACAAATAAATAAACCATGTCATAAAATTTGGGAATTACACACAACTGACAAGAAAGCCAAGTATACTTTTAGATTACAATGCCTTTCCAAGGCGAGAGATCATTAGCTTCAAAGTGATTAGTCAACTAGGTCACTGTACACTAACATTCCAGTGAAGGACATACAGTTGGAGAACTCAAAAGCAAGTTATTCATTTAAAATTATAGGCTAAATAGTAAAAGAAGAAAAGTATGGAAAAATAAAGGAGCCAACCGAGGGCATGGATACTTGTCTGACATCCATAACTAATTGAAAAAAGTTTAGTTAACTAATATCAAGAGGAGACTCTGCAAAATTACAGAACATATTGAATATTATTTCTTCAGGAAAATCTGCCATAAGGGGCATGCAGGAAAGCAATAAAATAATGCTGCAATCAATGAAAAGGATTACTATAGTGAAACGCACCATATTTCCCAACCAGATATTTAATTATGTCATCTGATTCATACATCGCAGTTCCTGTATTTGGATCCACCTGCACAAGGAACAAAATTGTAAATCCTAGTTCCCACTCAAAGCCACCCTCTAAACTACATGATGTAAACCAACATGCCTTTAAGGATGTCTGAAAGATAGAACTACAATTCTCAGTAGAGAAATATTAAGCTAAAAGGTAGATGTCTTATCAAGTAACAAGGACTTGACAAGCCGCAATTCTTGACAGAATAAGAATAGGACAATGAATTTCTGAGTTTCATGATAAGTCAGTACAGTTAGTAGGCTGAAAAGCAATATAATTTCTTGAATTGGAAGCTGCGTCCCCTATCTGAATAGGCACACTGACTGATACATATGGAGTACTTCCACCACATGCACAGTGTGAACCAGTTCATTCCTCAGCTTTATTGATAACAGCACAAATATTTGATCATTTATTTTTAATTTTATAACTTTCTGTTTAAGTTTAGTTTGCCTAGATTACACAAAAAAATAAAAAAAAAATAAAAAAGAAAAAGAAAAAGTATTAATGTACTACTCGTATTGTCCAACATAAGCATAAGTTACAGAATGAAGAATAAAATGTGTGTATTTCAGAGTACCATAAAGAAGGGATAGCATAGATAGAAGAATAATATTTCACATCCCCGCTTCATGGCCACCAATTCTCTCTGAAGTTTCAACAATGAAATTCTTTCTAAATCCATGTATGACTTTCTGTTTCTTCCAAATTCATAAGGCTCTGCGATTGCCCAGATGCCTTTCCAATCTCATCAGTATATAGGCTTATATGGCTTTCATTTCATGAAAGGGAAGCAAAGAAATCACAGTGAGATAGCCTAGGTGTTAGGAGGAACATAAGCCATTGTAGTTACTGAGATGCAATATCTCATTAAAATAATTTTATTTTATTTTATTTTTTTAGTTTTCTTGGTGGAACTTATGCTTAGTTAATGTAGCAGCACGTTTGCATTTAGTGAGTCAATTTATCAGTTGTTTTGTGATATTCTTAGTCGTCATGTCTTGCAAGCAGTATCTCAAGTTATCAATAACTGCACACGACGACAAGATGATAATGATAAAAGAGCAATGGCATACCATGTAAGGGAACTGCTGTTTTCTGCCCATCTGAAGAACCTTGCGACGGAAAGTAGGACCATTTTTTGGGCATGGATAAAATAGAACATCAAGATCCAAAACTGCAACAATTTCTCTAACCTGCACATGAAAAATGCACAGTGGACATTAGGGACACGTGCAAGTTAGACAGATCAGGTTGATAACAAAAAAGGACATCAGAATTTCCAAGTTAAAATCATTAAAGGAAAATCTTTAAGTATAAAATTATCTAAAATTACCTTTCGGCAAAATGGACATCTGGAGTTTGCAGGCAGTAATGTGAATCCATGAACAGAGAAGCAAAGTGCAACATTGAGCGTATTTCATCGATAGCATATGAAAATGTCACACAAGAGATCCAAGAAGAAAAAGAAAAATGAAAAGCATACAATTTATTTTATTTTCCTTAGAAAAAAGAAAAAAAGAAAGAAAAGGAAAGCTCTGCCAACCATGCTATATAATAGGGAAGCCATTACCCTTCAAATTCGTATATCTCTATAGGCTTCTCTGGTCGAGGGCCCACTTTTGAGGTCTCTTTCACTTTATAACCTATACAAATGCAAATGGCATATTATATCACCAACAAAAAGAATCATGAGTAAATTTTTACTTCAAAAAAATTGCCCAATATACATTCATGTCAATCTGGCTGCAATTTGATACTTCACTTTTGGCTTTTTAACAGAATTACAGTTTTGAGCAGCTACTGACACAAATACAAATTCACAACTCAAAATAAAGACAGTTTAGGGAATTTCACAGCTACCAGCTACTTCTAGAGCATATTGATCTGGTGGAATCTCATTCTTGGGAACAAAAGATGCAGAATACCTGCCACAGCACAATTCAAATTCAAGAAATTCAGAAACCCTGCCAGTGGGTGTTGCCACATTCAAACAATAGTATATAAATAGATATTTCAGCATTACTTTATCTGTCTAGCTTGTCTAAGTAATGATTCTTCTGATTAAGATTGGTGGGTATCATAGTCTCTGACTCCTCAGTCTTTTATTCTTCTTTTCAAGCTTTATTCATGCCAGAAGGGCTGTGATGTGACTTATATACATTAGATGCATACATAACACACATTAAAAAAAAATTAAGCCAAAAAAAGAGGGAATGAACAGTGGACTGGTAAGCTTAAGCCAGTATTATTGAAAAATGGCAGGCTGTATCAATTCCATGCATGTTCCATAGGCATAGTCCAAACAAATCCAGGTAGTTACTCCCAGCCTTGCCATCCTATCCTCATCCCATTCCAAAACAATTGTCTTCAAAAGCCAGACCATTGCTTAGATTAAATGCAAAAGAATAAGTTCGATCATTTCTATGCTTCAAATACTTTATTTGATTTAAATACCAAGTCAATTTACTACAGCACAAATTCTCAAATTTCTAACTGGCATGTCATTTAGCTTCTCTGTTTTACCGTATCAAGCGTCCAACTGAATGGGAAATTTAATTTCAGAGACCTATCACATTTTTCCGCTCACACATCTTTTATTGGTCACATGTACTCTTAGTAACATCTTGATGTCAAGTATCAACAAACGTAAACTTTATGGCCTCACTTATAGTTATTTGATTTAGGCTTATATACGTTTGTGCTTTTTAAGAATTCAAAATATTTCTCTTTCTACTGAGCTCCAATGTTCTCTCATTTTCAACAAACAATCTGATATTCTGAGAGCCTGAAATCTATAGAACCACTCAGTGCATAGAAATTCTGTGGAGCGGAAAAGATGATTCCTTTTTGTTTTACATAGTAATAACAATCCTCGTAACTCCTATTGATAAAAAAACATAAATAAATTTTCCTAGCTGCATATTGAAAAGAAAATTTAAAAAGTCAGTAACACCTTATTGTGTTAGTTTCAACTTTCAGTTCAACTTGACAAATACTCCCAATGATATTATTTAACTACGCGCATTGATGCCTAAAGTGTTTTCAAATTAACTCTCCTAAACACCAGAAAATCTTGAGAAATTTAACAACGAAAATCAGTAAACCATCAATATATTAACCAAATAAGCATACAGAGAGTTACTTTCGACATACCCAGAAACGAAAAGGCCAGTTCCCAACCGGAAAACCAAGGCGAGGGAAGCACCAAGAATATCCAAAGTCTTGCCAGGTTTCACCGTGAACGGCTGGGGTTCCGGTGGCTTGAAATTGGGCGGCGCACTAAAAGTAGCCTCCAGCTTCTGCTCTTCATCGGCCGCATTACTAGTTGAAGTAGAAGAGATCGGGTTCTCTGAGGTAACTCTAATTACAGAAATTGGTCTTCTGGCTACTTTCCTATTGCCAGAAATTGGACGGAAAAGAGACGATTGCGGGAATTGGAGGACTCCGGCCATCGAATTTTCCGGCGAGAAAGGCAAGTGATTGAGAATTGGACAGCAAATATAGAAGTGAAGTGGGTGGTGAACTAGTTTGGGCGGTTCATTTCGAATTCCATAGTACCATTTGTCTCTTTCATTTATGAAATAGAAATGACAGAAGAATTTTGTATATATTAAAAAAAATATCTGTTACTAAGTACATTTTGATGAAGACAATACTTGCGTGTCCACTGGCGAAGCCAGGTGGAAAGGAAGGGGCAATTGCCCCCTTATTTTTTGAAATTTTTTTATTTTATATGTATACATATATTAAATAAATAATTTTATTCATTTAAAATTTTATTTTAATTTTCTTCTCCTAAATTTATTTTTTAATTTTAAATATAATTTATATTTTTTCTCTCCTTAAAAATAAATTCTAATTTCATCACTGTATGTGTCATACTCTTGACATTTTGAGGAAGGAGAATTTAACCGCCATTAAACTCGTCGGATTTCCGCCAATTTCATCTTTTGAGGGTTATTATCGGGAAATTAACCGCTCTCCCAAAAATCTAATACTACAAAAGCAAATATCAATTATTAATATTAATTTATTATTCCCTCGGTAATTTTTTATTTATTGCCTTTAAGTAAAATTTAAATTATATTTATTTGTCACTTTTATACTTTCAATGTAATTTAATTTAATTTTTCAATTTCTTTTTCTTTTTCAATAAATTTAGAACCAATCAAATTTTATAATTTAGTTTTAATCACGTAATTTAATACTAAATTTAAGTTTATTTATTATTTTTTAATTATAGTTAAAATAAAAAAAAAGTGACTGATAAAAAATAATAAAAAAAGTAATGCAAAGTAAATTTTAGATTTAATACTAATTTATTATCTCCCAAAAAAATGCTATTAATTTATTATAGAATTTATATTTACCTGCATGAACAGTACAAATGTATATCACATTTAGAAAATAAAATTATTCTCTCCGTTACATTTTAAAAAATATTCATTTTATTTTATTTTATGTCACTTTAATTATTTTTTGAAATTTATAAAATAAATATATATATATACTCCTACTAATTATATATTTTATTAAATATTTTTTTATCAACATGTACTTTTAATTAAAATTAAATAAAATTATTAAAAATTTTAAAAAAATTATTTTTATCATTTACTATAATTTTTTATAAAATTAAAATATTTTAATCATTTTTTTAATTTTTGTAAAAATAAAAAATTAATTTTTAAAGTGAGATGGAAATAGTATTAATTAACCTGAAGCAATGAAGTAATGCATCCGTATAAAGAAGTATGTTTCAATTTCATTTTAAACAAACTGCATATATAAGTGACGATTTTATGAATTATATACCCAAAAGATATTGTGTACCGTCCGTCCGATTTATTCATACATAAATACATATGACACATGAATTTACAACTCAAAAATAGTATTTTATTATTTATAAACTCTTATCCAACCACTATTAATATCATTAACATGTTTCATATACATATTCATTGGAAATCTGTTGGAAACAGGTTTTACTTACGGATTTTCTTCATTGTTCTACGAACTTGGAGCTGGTAAAGCCTTTTTTGTATTTCTAGTGTATAGTAAAACAATGTTATTAAAATCGGACTGGACTGGACTGGACGGTCAGATCGGTTTAATTGCAAACTGCTCCGATCAATTTAATGTATAAAATTTCGACTGATAAAAATAGAAAAGAATTGTTTTGAACCAGTTGAAAACCGGTTAAAACCGAACTAAAATCGGAAAATTTAGGTAAAATCTGAAAAAATTGGTTTGAAACTAAAAAACCAAAATTTGACGAAAATATCAATATAATATTATTTTTTGCTGAAAAAAATAAAATATAAGTATAAATATAAAATAATTAAATTTTAAGCATTTTTTATTATAGATTGCACATAGGTGGATTGGGTAGATTTAGATTGAGTTATTAATGGATTGACTCATAAATTGATAAAAGAAATATGAATCATAAATGAATTAATATCCAAATGAACTGGATGACTTTATATCAACCCATGAATTTTTCATTATTATTTTGACAAGCTAATAAGGAATTGAACTCATTTTATACAGAAGACTTCAACCATCTTTTAGAAGCAGGTTCGGCAGAAGTTTCAATACTTGTATCCACACTACCAAGTACCAACACTCGAATCCATTTCATAAACAACTTTAACGAAAGAAAAACAAAAATAAACTCAATTAATTTTTAATTAAAAGAATAAAAATCAAATAGAATGGTAAGGGTAAACTGTTTGTATATAGGTATATCCAAAGAACCCTTAAATAGGCTGCTCATGCAGTTGCAAAGCTTGCTCTTAATCAGAGTTTTATTGTAAATATGGCAGAGCAGCAGTGTTTTGTAAGTTCTTGTTTTAATTAATGAATATATAACCAGTTGACCAAAAAAAAATGGATAGAGGTATTAAGAAATTAGCTTTGGAACCATTTGAGAAAGAACAAAACTGATGTCCACATTATGTGATTCACGGCCAAGATTTACCAGTAGCTTTGAGGATTGAGAAATAGATACAAGATATTTAATTCTTGCATTGATGCTGATACATGAATTGAATGGAAACCGTACATAAATGTGTCAACAAGATTCTTTAATGCCAGAAAAGATACGAGCACATTTAAAAACAAAGGCAGAGAAATGATAGAGGTGGAGTGCAGCCTTGAAAGAATCATATAATGCTAATAAGCGGTCTGCTTATAATATATAGTTAATGAAACATGGCAATATAGTAATAAAAAGACAAGAGTGTGAAACTGTATTTGTTCTTTTTTGAAATAAATGTTAAATTACAGAAGAAGTTTGTTTCTTTTTAGCCTTTTCTCGGCTATGATTAACTGATAATCTATATAATATTGGTTTCTTCTGATTTCATATTGGCTAAAAAACCAGAATCATATGGTCAGAATGAACACTTGGTTAATAAGTAGAACATATATATAGTTTTAGAGATTCTTTAGTTAAATGATGAATATGTTTAAAGAAATGATGGGTTAGCTTAGCAAGTGTTCAGCTTTTAATTTATTATCTGTTTTGATTCTGTTACTAGCAGTGTACCTAAGAACTAAAAAATGCTATAAAACCTGCAGCTAAGATTATTTAAAAGCTATTCATGATTAATAAGGAGAGTCTACATTCAGCTCTACCTTTGTCTCTTTCTGATTTTACTGCCCTTTCTCCGAACCAAACAGATACAAAGTTCCCTCATATCAAATTATAAACTTAAAAATAAATTTTAGGTAATGACGAACATCAATGCAAAGCAAGTTCCATGAGCTTATTTGGCACTTGTAGACACGAAATTTAAGAAATAAAGCAAAAATAATAAATAAAATCAGGTCAATAACAGTGAAATGCAGAAGGAAAAATTCATCGAGCACAGTTAATGGATGCCTCAACAAGGCAAAAGAATAGCTGCTAAAAATTTCACAAAATTCGAGAGAATTAAAAACAAACAGAAGCAAGAACCTGAAATTACCGAAAAGTTCTTACGCCGGATGCTGTTCTACAGATGTGAAGAGGTCGAAATCGTAGTGGCAAGTAAGTTTGGCGTCGTTATTGGAATCTGCACGAAACAGTGAAATTTCAACAATGAGGAGAAGAGAAGCAAAGAATAGGAAAAGACATTAGGGTTTTGGGAAGGGACGAACGGGAGAAAGGAGGAGAGATTTTGTGAAAAACCCATTGGGTATGATTTTGTAGAGTAAAATGGGTCAGTTTTAAATTGATCACGTGGATATTTGATTGGGTTGAGTTGAAGAATGAAATAGATCAGTTTTGAGTTGATACAGTTGATAATTGTGAAATTAATGATGTTTTTAGGCATTTAATTAGGTTAATCTTGTGTTAATTTTGTTAAATTATAGTTTAATTGGTTAAATTAATATTTTTGGAGTTAATTGTAAATTTTAGTATTTTTCAGGATTAAAATTAAAGAAAAATGATTTAATTTGAGAAAAATACAAAGTTTTGGAGCAATTGTGTAATTTTCAGAATTTGATGATCAAGAGCTAGACGTTTAGTCCCGAAGCTTTTAACACTGCTGGGTGAAAATTTAAAGCGGCTATGCGATTTGGTTTTGGATTGAAGAGTGAAAAATCAAAGTTTTGTTGAATAAGGCAAATTGTTCTTTGCCCGGCCGCGTGAAGCAAAGAAGGATTTACTACCGGGCCGTGTGAAGAATAATGTTTGTGCCCAGCCGTGTGATGAAGGAAGAATTATGCTTCCTGGCCACGTGAGAGAAGAATAAAACTAATGCCTGGCCGTGTAACTCAAGTGTAAAATACATACTTGGCCATGTAAAAAGGAATTTAAAATCGACAAAACTTCCTATTAGCTCAGACTTGTTTTTCCTATTTTGTTGCAAAAAACTGAAGACTTAGCCTATAAATACTTGACAAAAAACAACAGAAAAGGGATAGATCGATCATAAATCATACAACAGAGAAGCTACACTTAGAATTTTTCTTAGTTTTAATTCTTTAATTTTGTACAGTAGTTTTTCCCTATTTTTCTTAGTTTACTATTTTCTTTATTTTAGTTGTTTTAGTTGTTTTTTTATTTTTTATTATGAATTAGTTGTTTTTCTTCTTTTGCTAATGGATATTTGAAATCTTTTATTTTCATTGTTATGACTTTACTTTGAGTTTTAATTTCAATATCAGTTGATTATTTTTTAGTTCTTAAGCATATTCTTATCATTATTTAACTAAAGTTTGGTTGTTAACTTGATTAATTATTGGTTAATAATTGACTTTTGGTTTGATCATTGATATGCATGTTCTTAGGTTAGTTTGCTTGGATTGATGCATGATTATGTTCTGAATAAGAGATAATTTTGTATTAATTAAAGTAAGTTAAGATTAAGAAAAAAAGTGTAACTAACAATAGGTGAAAGTTAAATCTCTTGAAAAAAGCTTTAATAGACATCTAGGAGGATTAAATCAGATCTTTATGCTAAGTGTTGAATTGTTCTGAGTAAAATAATTTTAATGCTTGGAATGATAATCTTTAGTAAAGTTATCTGATTTTATTTATCTGAATTCTTCATAATCACTTGTGTTTCTCTTTTAATTAAGTCATTACAATGAAAGTTAAGGTGGATAGTTCTTTTAACAAAATAATTTCAGTTATTGTTTTGTTTTTAATTCATGTTAATTTAATTTTAGTTTTATTTTGTTTCATTATTTATTTAGTTTAATTTTTTCCTTTAAATCAAAAATATTTTGAAAACAATCCCGGATTAATTTAATTAATACATAGATATTCTTTTTAACAATCCATATTTCATTGGGTACGATATTTGGAGTCTTAATCTATATTTTTCTATATTACTAGCTGATCTAGTACACTTGCTAGACATCGATCACCAATAGTTATTTATTTGGATTTTGTTGGGTTTGAATCTTTTTTTTTACATATTTGAGCGGATTTTTGGATTTAAATCAATTTTATCACTTCTAATTTTGATGAATTTTTTATTAATAAAATAAAAATTATAATTTATATTTGATGAATTTTTTTGAATATTTACATTTTTTAATATATTTGTCTTAAATTTTTGTTAGACATGGTGAATTAGTTGAAAATATTATTTTATTATTAATATTTAAAGATAAATGTATTTTTTAATTATCTTTAATTTTTTTATATAGTGCTAAAAATTTCACCACTCCAAATGATTAAAAACAAACAGAAGCAAGAACTTGAAATTAATGAAGAGTTATTGCGCCGGATACTGTTCTATAGATGTGAAGAGGTCGAAATTGTAGTGGCGAGTAAGTTCGGCGTTGTTATCGAAATTTGTACGAATAGTGAAATGTCGAAATGAGGAGAAGAGAGGCAAAGAACAAGAAAAGAGGTTTGGCAAGGGACGAACAGGAGGGAGGATGAGGTATTTTGTGAAAAAACCCATTGGATATGATTTTGTAGAATAAAATGGATCAGTTTTAGATTGATTACGTGAATATTGGATTGGGTTGAGTTGAAAGAATGAAATTGATCAATTTTAAGCTGATTCAGTAGTTATGTATTTGGATTTAATTGGATTTGTGTTATTTTTTTTACGTATTTGAGCGAATTTTTGGATTTAAATCAATTTTGCCCACTTCTAGTTTTGATGAATTTTTTATTAAATAAAAATTTTAATTTATATTTGATGAATTTCTTTGAATATTTATAATTTTTTACTATATTTGTCTTAAATTTTTGTTATAAATGGTGAATTAGTTGAAAATATTGTTTTATTATTAATATTTGATGATAAATATATTTTTTAATTATCATTAATTTTTTTATATAGTGATATTTTTATAATATTTATATAAAACTTAAAAAATAATATTATTTTTAAACAAACAAAAAAAATCCAGCTGAATTCCAATGAATAGGTCGAATTACAAACTTTTAGCTCTCCAGTTTTTTATCTAATCCGATTTTAATAACATTGATAGTAATCAAATTTATTTATAAAAAAGAAATTGAAAGCATTAAATTTATTGAAAGTATATAAGCTCTCTCTCTATATACAGTATTTGTGAAAAATTTAAAAGATCAAAATAAATGTAACTATAATTTTTTTTAAAGGTGGCCAGAGGTCGGAAAGATTAAAAAATGAATCAAATTTTACAAATAAAAAATATATTGAATTATAAATGAATCAAACATGTATGGATTAGTCTACGCTTGAGTCATAAATAAATCCGACAATTCAATTAGTTTGTTTTTTTACATTATATTTTTTTATTATATATTAGGGATGAGCATAGACCGGTTAACCATGAGCCAAAAAATTAATCAGTCCATTAATATCGATTTTTCAAAATTACTAACCATTAATCAATCAATTACGTTCGGTTAACCAGTCCATCGATTTCGATTTTTCGATTTGGTTAACCAATATTTTTTGGTTAACCATTAAAATTTATAACTTAAAATTATATAAAAAATTAGACAAATTTTAATTCAATTTTCAATGTATAAAGTAATTTAATATAAAAATTACAAAACAAATATAATTTACTAGCAAAAATTCATGTTTTATAAATTAATAGTTAATATTTTAAAATAGATTTGATATTTATTGAAAATTACTATATTTAATTCTAATTCAAATAAATTTTTGAATAATAATGTAATTAAATGCTATTAAATAAAATATGAACACTAATATATGATAAAAATATATATATATAAAAGTTAATTGTATAATATATATAAATATTGCTATATAATTAAAGAGAATAATATAATATAAATTTAGTTTAAAATATTATATAAATTTTATAGGAATGTAATGATCTCAATACCAGATCAGCCTTAAACAATACTTTTCGATGGTGAATAGTATTTTTCGGGTTGAAAAGTACATTCAAAAGTCAAAAATATTTTATTGAACCATCGAAAAGTATTGGTCATGGTGAGTCCAAGGTTGAAATTTGAAATTGAACCGATGTCACATGAATCTCAAAAAGTCAAAAATACGAAAAAAAAAATAACTAGTCAATTTTCCTGGTAGGAAATATGACTTGATTTTGCATAAATTTTTAAAAATAGTTAACGAACTTCGAAAATTGTCAGATTTTGCATACTTTACTTAAATATTATGTAGAATATTTTGGTAATAAAAATTAAATTTTTTGGTGACACCGGAGGTTGTCAAATCGGATCGATAAGTTTGAATTGGACTAATAACATATTTCAATTGAGCCAAAAATTTGTGTACTACCTATTTTTGATGTGATAAGAGTGATGAAATTATTTTTGGAGTGATTTGAATGTGAGGAGTGAGAGAAATTTAATTGGGCCTTAAATGGCCTAAAATGGGCAAATTAATTAAATTGGGCTAAGCCCATTTAATTGGCCCACTATTGAGCCCATTAGAGGGATATATAAGAGCTGAATTTTTTGAGATTTATCCAGAATTTTCTCAACTCTCTCCCTCTCTTCACTAAGGTCGAACTCCTCTCTCAATCTCTCTCTCTTTAATTCCTTCAATCCCACTCCAAATTACCACTAAATCCCAACATAAGAATTGAAATTTCATCCCTAAAGATCACTAAAATAGCCTATATTACTTGATTTGAGCAAAGAAAGTCAAGAATTCAAGCTTGAAAAATTTTAGGGTTTTAAGTAAGTATTTATTTTTTGTTGAGTTTAAGTTATTCTTTAGTATTTTCCTATAAATTTTTATGAGTGTAATTCAAATATGAGCTTAAATATTGCATTTGAGGACAAAAAATAAGGTTTGATAAGCTTTAATAACTGGCCATGGTAGGTGAGGAAGAAGAAGAAGAAAAGCTTGCTAAGAGCAAAGGCAAGGAAAAAGAAGTTTAGGCACCCTTGAGCAAGAAAAAATTGTAAGTGGCTAAGAAATCTTGATATTTTCTATTTATTTAAATTATCTTCCTTTATGTAATTAAGGAAAAATTTGTTAAATTGCTTAATTATTGCAATTAATGTGAGAAAATTGAACTTGATCCATGAAAAATGTAAATGGAATGCTTAGAATGAGGTAAAAAAAATTTTAGGATAGCTTTACTATGGTGGCCGAAATTTTACCTAATGGAATTCAATGAATTTCTGCATGGAATTAATAGATAATAGCCTAAATCAACCCTAAATGCAATAATTAGTTATCCGTTAATTTTTATAGAATTTATGAAATTAATTGGATAATTTTAAAGTTTAATAAATGTGTATGTATATAAGCAAAAATATGAATTATTGGAGAGTAATTCATAAAATGAATGAATAATGATAATAAATGTAAAATAATGTATGTATAATTTTTTAAGAAATTTTATATGCATTATTAAAGTATTTTTGAAAATAAGTTATTGAATATGTACGATTAAAATTATTGAATTATTAAAAAATAATTCAATAAAAGAGTGAAAAGTGATAAATTAATATGAATTAATTTACTATACTTGAAAAGACAGTGAAAAAGTCACCTGATGAAATTTCTAGAAATGAAAAAGTTCATGAAGAATTTAAAATAATTGAAATTGAATAAAAGTATGTATAATAATACCCTTAAAAATAGTCAGGCAGTAAAAATTAGCACACGATATAATTGGCTGGTCATAAGGATATCTGTATCGCGGTGTAAGTTATGGCGACTTGCTATGCTATGGGTAGGATCACTGATCTCCATAACATTTCTCTGTATTTGTTATCTGCTCTGTGAGGATCATTTCTCTATCTGTTGTGGTCCAATGGGATCCACGTCCAGTGTATTTGGTCTGAGTGTTTCTGTTGAGTCTGTACTAGGAGCATAATTAAACAATAATGTCAAAAATGTAAAAAGATAATGAAAAGTGACAATTAAAAGTGAAAAAATGACTAAAGTAAAAGAAAATAAAAGTTTAGAGGTAAAATAGTAAATTTTCTCAAAAGTATAGAAATTAAGCAAATTAATTAAGAATTGTTTAAATAAGGGTAAAATAGTCAATCAGTGGTTAAACTGTTTAAAAATAAAATTTTATAGTCAACAGGGACTAAAACGTAATTTTGCACAAAAATGTCAAAATAAGTGTAAATTGATGTAAAGTACCTCAATTATTAGCTTAAAGACCAAAAATAAACTTAATAAGGGCAAACTTATAATTTCAAGATAAAAAGAATAAATGTGAACAAAATTAAAAATTTTGAGCTAAATTGAAAGGTTTTGTAAAGGAGAAGCATAAAATAGATAATAATGTGATAAGACTAAATTGATGCTCAAAAGAAAAGTTATTGGTTTTGCAAAATTTTGGCTGTTAAAAGGTTAATGTAAGGATTATATATTATTTAATCAAATTAAGTAACTTATAGGAAATGTTTCAATTATTAGTTATCACTAAGCATATTAAATGTTCAGTGCGTAGTTATTACTGTGCACAGGTATGCCGGAGCGGGAGCAAGAGTATACTTTGCAGGATTTATTTTGATAAATATAGGACTTATATTTTTGTGGTATGTATATATGAAATCAAATACTCATGGATATGTATATTTGTAAATATGTATGAAAAGTTAACATTTTGGGTTGTAATATTGAATGGTCTGTGATAGAGAATTGAGGTTGTGAAATAATGGGTGTGTATGTGATGGCAATATAACTGGAATACAGGTTAGATAGTGAATGAAATGATTTATTTTGATATTATTGTGCCTCAAATAGGCAGTGTGATTGTCTGTTTTTCATGAGGTTAATACAATATACAGTCGTTATATTACCAAAATTTTATTAAGTGGATAGTATTTTTGACAGTTATAGGTCATGGCGAACCTTTAAAAAATTTTTGAATTAAAGTTATAAACTTAAGATTTTTAAGGTTGAACTAATAAGTAGAAGTAAATGGCTGGTAAAAAAATAAAAAACAATTCCGACGTATGGCTGATCGGAACAGTGTTGAGTATATTGTTAAGTGATAAGGGTGTTACAAGAAAAATATAAAAAATTAAGGTATAAAAATAAAAATATAATTTAAATATATTTTAAAATATTATTTTATGTAAATTTTAGAGAGAAATAGAAAAAAATTGAAAATATATATATATGAACTGGTTAACCGTGTACTAATAGTTAACCGATACGTAAAAATCTAAACTGTAATCATTAACAAAAAAACGTAAAAATTAAAAATCGAAAACTGAGTATATCAGATCAGTTAAGCGTAAAAATCGATTCGGTTTCGTACTGATTTTATGGTTAACCATATTTTCGGTTTTTTTTTTCTTATCCCTATTATATATTGGCCAATAAACTCGTTATTACTGTTATTATCGTCATCATAGAAAGTGCTGCGAAATCAAATAACAAGCCAAATTAATCAACCTATAAATATCAACCAAGATGAAGAATCTCTCTCACCATATGCAAATTTCATTTCCTAAACGAACCTGATCATAAAATTTATGATTTTAGACTATAATTTGGTAAAAAAAAAAATCCATACTATAATTGTCAATTATATAAATAGATGTCTATGTATATATATGTATACGAGTTATTATTAATTTGATTTATAAATTAAGAAATTAGAGATACGTGAAATGGAGTATTTTTTTTTAAATGGGCCAATTTGTTAAAATAAATAGAAAATATGGGCTACATTAAATTTATTTTTAACTTTGAGGTGCTGAAAATCAACAATAAAGGATGCCGGTATTCGATATGGTAGGCCCGCGCTTTTGACTGGCGGGTGAGTTGAAAATCGGCGATGTAATATGCCAGTATTCGATGTAATAGGCCCCTTTGCTTGCAGGAAACCAGTAGTAATTGGTGCCATTATTTGGCTTTGTGGGGCCTTGGATTGTTAGAAATCGGCTTTTTAATTTGCCGGTTTTTGACACCGAATGCCTACTTCCCTCAATAACAAAGCTCCATAATTATTTCTTCACATTTTCAGTTCATCCTTTTATCTTCACTTTCAAAATCTCTCTCAATTATCCTAACTCTCATTTTCAAATATTTTCCTCTCATCTATAAAATCATCCTTTCATTTCTAATATACTCATAACTTTATTTAACATTTATAGTATCTGTGTTCCTTATAAAATAAAAGGTAATTTAATTTGGGTATATTACAAATTTATATATGTAACAAATTATTGAGCAATTATTTCTTTTAAATAGCATGCAAAATACCATATAATATGAATTATTTAACCCAATTGTCATCAAATAATATATATATATATATATATATATATATATATATATATATGAAAAAAATTGTGCAATAAACAATATGTATACAGTAATATTATTATTATATGCTGTAATTAAATTACTTTTTTCATCTCAAATATTAATTATTTAACTAGAAATTTATGACTTATTGCATGCAAAAACAATTCCTCACCAATGCAGTATATTATTATATTGAAAAAAATAGTAATTTCTTACTTTTAATGTTGAAATTAGATAATTTTCAAAATTATCACCGCCTACAAATTAAATATAAAGATAAGCTTAGTAACAATATACATTTTTTTAATAAAATTAAATAGTATAATCACAATAACATTATATTTTTCTAATACCAGATGATATTTATAATGCCACTTACAATACTAATTGCTTTAATTAAAGTTAAAATGTGTATAAATAAAAATATTAAATTTTTGCTTACAGAAGAAATAAACGAAGGGAATGAAGAATGAAAGAGAGGGAGAAAATGAAGAATGAAACAAGGGGAGGAAATGAGAAATGAAAAATGTGTATTTATATGCATAAAATTTAATAAAATTAACAATAAAAAAATACCAAAGATGGTCACGACTGACGAGAAAGTGACCATCTGCATTGCTTCAGAAAAAGGCAATATAAAATAGTAAGATGGAAATTTAGTTAAAACTATATTACATTTTGTTAATTTAATTCAATTTGAACTCCTTAGTGTCTTAATTAACTATCTAGCCCTCTGTATACTTACTTTTCTTATCAAATGTCACATGATTTTTATTTAAATGTAAAATTTACAAATAGGTCCCTAAATCTTTTATTCATCGCATTTGACCTCGTTTGACTTTAATTTTGATTTTTTTTTGCTTTTTTTGACTTTTATTTTAATCTAAGTGTAGAATTTACATTTTAATTCTTATGTTTCCTCATGAAGTGGTAATTTACAATCAAGTCCCTATATTTTTCTTCCTATTATATTTTAACTTGTTTAGTTCCAATATTAACTCTTTATGCTTCTTTTATCTTTTATTTCATCTTAAATGATAAATTTATATTTTTAGTCCCTATGTTTGTCCATGAAGTGGCAAATTATATTTTTGATTCCTAAACTTTTCTTATTTACGATTTTACCTTTTTTATTTGTTTGACCCTCTTAACTTTTTTAGTCACGTTTTGGTGTTTCACTTTAGTTCTTGTTTAACCACATTTATGATATTTTTATGCATAATTTATTTTTCGATCTCTGTTTCTTTGTATAATTACAATTTTACCATTTCTAAACTATTAACTACATTTTCCACATTATTTCTTATTTAATCAACTTTATGACATTCTTTATACTTGTTTTATCATTTTATCTCCATTTTCTTGTGTATTTATAGTTTTTCCCTTTTTGAAACTATTAGTCACAATCCTTTAGGTTATTTCACATTGTGTTGTACTTTTACACAATTCTTTATGATATTCCCATAATGTCACATGTCATACATTCTCATCTCTCGTGCCTATATCAACATTACATATAAAACTATAATATACATAATAAATAACATTCATACTCAATAAAAATATTACATTTCCAAATAGTATACTATTCTGCCTTACTAACTACTTATGTATACCATATGTTTTCTCATTCTTTCTCATGTCATACACATTCCTAATATCAATTTAGGTACTTATATGTTAGCATACATCTATCACACATTACTAGCTCTTAGTTACATAATAGTGCATCATTATGTTCACATAATAAACGTTATGTGTACATGTCTTAAGCTCAAATCAATCATGATATACTTATTCATCATGGTATTATACACTTTATGCTTAATAAGTCAGAAATCATCAACTTATCATGTCATATAATGTGAGATTCCATTCGGCCACCATTATGTATCATATCATATGTCCTCATTCTTCATGCATTCATCAAGATTACATATGAAATCATAACATGCATGATAAATAACATCCACACATGATAAAAAATGTGACATTATTATAAGGTACATAATTTGGTCTCAATGGGGATTTAAGCATACCATGTGTTTTCTTCTTCTCTTTCATGCTATATGTGTTTCTCAATTCACCTTATGTAATTACATGTTGACATCCATTCATTTTACCTAAGAATTCCTTAATTACATATAAATATATCATTATGTACACATGATGACCATTATGTCCATATATTATTTTAAACTCAATTCAATCATGTAATACTTATTCAAGCTAGTAATACACATTCCATGCTTAATATGATAACTAACATCAAATTATCATATCATTCAATATAGTATCTAATTTGCCCACTTAAGGTTTTCACCTTTGCAAGTGGTCTCCTTCACTATTCTATCATCACATCATACTAAACCATCATTTTATGTAACTTCATGTTGACATACACCCATTTTATATTATTATCTCTTAGTTACATACAAGCATATCATTACATTCACATGCCTAACACCATGTCCACACATTGTATAAAGTCCTAATTGCTCGTACCATGCTCATTCTTCATTATAACCATCATTTCATGTTAAGTATTCCACTAATTATCAAATTACTACATGGTGGACCTTATATCTCAATTCGGCCACCTTGTGATTTCTTTCTTCTTGATTGTTTTTTTTTTTGTTAATTTTAGGTTATTATATGTTATTAAACTATTTTACTAACATATATCAACTTATTTTACATTTTTGTCAAGATTATTATGCACACAATATGAACATATACAAAATTTAAGGAAATTTAATAAAATAAAGTGTAAGATGGTATTTATTTACCTCAATATGGTTTGAAATCATCCAGTTTTCCTTTTCCCTTTCTTGATCCACTTAGTTTTCCTTGAAAATCTCCTTGGCCAAATTCCTCTTAAGTTGTTTTTCCAAATTTTCTTTCTTACTTCCTATAATTTCTTCTACTTGCTGCCCTGAAAATAAACTCTAGAGATAGCATTAAATGGAATTACGACTTTAGAATTATTTAGAGTGAAAGATTAGGTTAGATTACATAAGAGAAAAATGAAGAAAATGGAAGAAATGGGAAGCTATGGGGAAT
>JBBPFJ010000855.1:0-41783 GCA_037975025.1 Excoecaria agallocha | reverse complement strand
TAGATTTAGTTATTTAATTCAAGTTGCAGCACTTAATTTCAAAGCAGCAATGATTTTCAATTGAATCAACAGAGAAACAGAGAAGCAAATAGTTAATCTTTTAACAGAAGAGTAGGGAGGCCTAAAACTCACTTTACATAGGCAGAAAAAACATAATTCAACAAATTTTTTCCTGCTCATCCCTCACAAAAGAATCAAAACCAATCAGTGATTCTTTAATACAATAAAAGCCCACAGATCAAAGTATTAACTAAGCGTGTTAATTAGAAGAATGAAAAACACTTGCACAATCAGCAACAAAGTGGGCACCGTATCAATCCATTCTCATTGCACACACCACATCTCACCATCTTCTTCTGTTGCTCATCCAAAACCTTGCAGCTTCCATTACACTCCCTGCACATAACAAACCTTATACCTCCACATCCTTGGCATCCTCCGCCGAGCCTTCTAGGAATCCCATCAAACAAAATCCCCAATTTGCCTTCTTCCTCCAATTTCACAACTTGATCAGCCCCACCAATTAACCTTCCTTTGACAAACACTAGTGGAACTTTCACTTCCTTCCCACGTATTAGCCCTCTTAGCTCTTCCTTCAAGCCTGAATCCATAGATATATCTCTTTCAAACATATTAATATGGTGTGACTCAATAATTGACCTTACTGTGTTGCAATCCTCAAAAGTTTTTCTGATTCCTCTCAATGTAGTCGTGTAAATCACCACCGCATTATCCCCACCAGGCGGGCATTTTTGCTTGAAAGAGCTAAGAAGAGACTCAGATTGTTGCGAATTCTTTGAAATCCGTCGCTTGGGAGTTAGAGAAACGATTGTCTTGATTTGATCCTCTTCAGATAACTCTCTTTCATATAATGCAACAAGCTCTGGATCAAACAAAGGGCTAGACTCTGTTTCAGTACTCACAGGAGATTCTTTCACCGGATAACTCAATCTCAGCACTGCCTTGCTCGATTTTTGTGAGGAATTGCTGGCTTTAAATACTGGTCTTGGGCTGAAGTCCGAAGCTTTTTTCACCTTATTTTCCTTCCCACCAAAAGTCTTGGCCTTTCTTGGAGTTCCTATCTGATTCAAGAACTTCAATGGACTCCTGGCATCAAGAATCAGAGCTCTCGATTTGGGTTTTTTCTTGAGATTATTATTGGGGACTGTTGCTCCATCTTCAAGATCCTTCATAAGTTCCATAGCATTTATAACTTCAGGCTCACCGTTCTCTGCTACAATTTCCTTGATGGCTTCTTCTTTCTCTTCGAATTCCTCAAGTTGTTTTTGCTTCTCTTTGATGTCGAGTTTGAGAGCTCCATAGGTTGACGAAGTGAGAGAAACCACGTGGTTGAGACCCTCTCGGCCGCCATTGTTGACGATAATGTCTTGGTGGAGTTCTTTTCCCATCGAACCAGTTTTGACGAAACACACCCCATTGATTGAGTGATTTTGTGGGGTTTGCTCTGTATTGGGCAGTTTTTGCAGTTTTCAAAGAGGAGAAAGTGGAGGAAAGAGAGTGGGATGTTTTATTTTTTTTATTTTTTAACGGTTACCCGGTCTGCAACGAGCCCTAAACGGTCGAATTTTTCGAATAGATTTTAGCGTTTTCTCCGATAGTCCTTATTAATTTCAGTTATTAGTCAATGGGCCTGGTAATTTCTCGCTAAATTTTAAATTTACCCCACTTTTTGTATGTAGCTTCTACTTTTCGTCCTATCAAGTTAAACAAATCTGGAGGATGTCAACCACAAGATTTACATCAATATTCATTCAATCATTAATAATCCAATATAAATTCAGAAGGATTAACTTTATATCAGTAGTGCTTCGATTTTTTTCAGTAATAATTCAAGCTAAATTCAAAATGCTTAACCCCATATATATATATATATATATATATATATATATATATATATATATATATATATATATATATATATATATATATATATATATATATATATATATATAGCTATAGACTTAAAGTAGGTTTTTGTCCTTTTTAGGTAAGTGTATGGATGTGTGCGTTTGTATTGAATGAATGCTTAGAAATTCGTTATTTGATGTTTTAAATCTTACCGTCAAGTGTCAACAAATTGTTAAGAGATTATTAAAAATGTATATGTAATTACATATACCATGCATGTAACATGTTATTTTGATTTATTGTATTGTATTAGTATATATAATATTAGCTTGTATAGCATTAGTCTGTACAGTATTAGTCTGTATTATACTATACATTATTTGATATAAAATTATATTAGTCTATAATATTTTATATTGTATTTGGTAAATAATATTTTATTGTATTATTTTAAAAAAAATTAAAAATTATGTAAAATTAAATTATTTTTAATGTTACCAATTTAGGTAAAAGTGTTAATTATAAATTACAATTTTCATACATTAATCAATATTTTGTGCACAATTTGATTAATGAAGTATTTAAGCAAAAGAATGATGTAATTGGCTGTAAAGCTTTAGCATTATGAAGTATCCACAATTTGATTCATCTATTGTTTTGTCGAGTATCATTGTTGTGAGATATTTAGGTGTGCTAACACTGCCTTATACCCTCTAATGTGAAACTCTTTTGTTACATAAAAATTAAAAAAAGAAAAAGAAAAACAATTTGTTTCCTTAGGGCCATAGTTCATGTTATCACTTTTAGAAACTTTTTATAAGAAACAATCTCGTAAATATAAGAATATAGGATATGCAAACTCTATTCATGTGCTAATTTAAGAGTTTAGATACAACAAAAACTACCAAGATTTTAAGTTGGTGAACCATGTGTGGCCTTTCAAATCCTTACTTTCAATAGCTGGATGAGTGGATCCGTATTGTACAAATCTACAACCGTCAATCATTTGAATTACCTATCATTCCTCTTCAAACTAACACCAAAAATAACAAGTCAAGAAGGCTAAACTATACTTGGTCAGCTAGTCTTTTTCTTTTTCAAAGCTGGATGTAGAATTCCATCGAAAGAATCAATAGTGTCAATCTTAGAAATACACTCTTTCACCCTCTTTATTACAATGGGCATAGCAGAAATATTGCTGAATATTTTATCTTTCATCAGACGTACTTTCTCAGGATTTCTTTGGTCTCCTACTGCCAATGCAGATATACTGGATTTTCCATCCTCTCCAAGGCCTGTACAAGAACAAATAAACAGAGTCAATGCTGCAAAAAAAATTTAGCGAGGTTGTATCGAGGAAGCATCAGAAGAAAACATCATCAAACAGAATCATGGCACTTGGTTTAAATTGAAAGTACTTCAAAAATTCCAGGAGCAAAAGCAGTGAGCAAATGAGCTTTTATCTTTTCATACAACTAGCATTATCATCTTCAATAGCTATCTAGAACACTTGACCAACACACATGCATAACATTATTACTAATCCACTCAAAAAATCAAATCTTGTAACTAGAAGGAAAGTTTTTATAGTGTATAGAGCAATAGCTATCCAAAGACCACAGGCGCTTGGAAACTACCATGATCCTTGACCAACATGCATGTTCCTAGATTTATGCAGTTACTACAGCAATGGCACAGCTTTCTAAAAGGAACAGAAAAGAACTGCATTCAATTTGCTATCAATTTTCAAGAGGAGCTTTCAGATCGAAGGATGAATGAGAGGGGCGACAATGGTATGTCTGCGAAGCGAGCATGAAAAACTTAATTGATCTTGCATCACTTTCCAATTAGAAACTGAGATATTGTGCTAACATATTGATCTCTCTTTATGTCCAGTAATTGTCAATTAGTTCATCTTAGTCATATCATCTTAATTATTGAAGGTTTCTCTCACTCTCTTTCTCTGTTTTCTTTTTTCTTACATACGAATTTAAAAGAAAGAAGAATAGCAGAGCAAATAAGCCATAAAAGCAAACCTGTATTTTCCTGTGGTGTATTGAACTCGGTTCATGATGCCAGCATTCCAATAAAAAGAATCAGTTAGCAATTTCTTTTTTACTATAATTATCCAAAATGTTTTGTTTTGCTGAAACTACCTTAATGATGCCAGTAATTAAGTATTACTATTGCTAATTATAATTAGATAAACCAAGTCCATCATGGTTTAATACTCTGTCTGTCATGCTCTTTTGTTATTTTCAAAAATTTGCAATACACAAAAGTTCAATAAGAAAAACAAAGACAAGTTCTTACAGGATGAAACCCAAAGCCCACAATTGTCGTTTATTTTCCCTCTAAAGTCTTGTTATGTGAAAATCCAATTATTCGATTTTAATTTCTAATAGTCTGAAAAATTAAGTTGGTTACACGTAAGCTTCTTTTGTCCCTTTTCTTTAATTTAAAAAAATAAAAAATAATATGAAAGTGGTAGACAAATGCTAGAAATAAACAAGGTTTTTTTTTTCCATTTTTTTTATTTAAATGTATTAGTTTGGACTAATTTTTCAACCCATAATACTAATGTTAGTCGAAACATTTAATAAATGAGGTTATGGTCCAATGATCTTGTCAAAATGTCATAATTTGATGAATATATAGATGAATCAGCAACTGACTCAGAAATATTAAAATTTAGGCAGGGAGAATAGGTCAATTTTTCATGAGCTTGGACTTAGTAGGTAGGTAGGAAGGAGAGATTATTTTCTAAGTAATTCAATATTCCAGCTTCCTATAGTAATCCCAACACCGTTGAAAATTAATAGAGAAAAACAAAGATAATAAAATAAAGTGAATAAAGAAAAAAATTGCATGAATACTAAAATATGTAGACCAGATATTCAATAGAATTAAGAAAAAAAAAGATTTAATTTCCACTTAATTAATTCACTACTTTATTTATTATTATTATTTTTTTTTATCACAAAGTAATAGGGATGGCTCCTCTTTTGACATTTCAATTTCGGATATAGCCATGAAGGTATCGTTTTACTTTAATATGGTACTGGCCCTACTTATTTCTTTATTTCTTTATATTATGATACAGCTTTTCTGTAAAAAAAAAAAATACATTATCTTAAATTTGACTTGAAAATGGTATAAGAAATTAAATGAAAATTTGTTGATTATTGTAAGATTAAATAAAAGTATTATGGGCAATTTACAAAATAATCATAGATTAAAAATCGGAACTGCTCTATATTTTGAAAACTAAAACAGAAAAGTGTTTTTATTATTATAAAATGCATAGTGTATTAGTGATAAACGGTATTTCATGTTTTTAACTTTGTACTAATAATGAAGGGTCAAATTAACATCGAAATTTTGGCTGCAATGATTTATATTTATCTAATCACAGAACAAATAATAAAATGAGTATATTCTGAAAAAGTAAAATTACAAACCGATTAGTTTAAAAAAAAAACAATCATGGGAAAATTTATCATCTTGAAAAAAAAATAATAAGAAACAAATTAATAATTCTTCCTCCAGCCTAATGGTTGTGAGACTGCCAAAGTAGGATTATTATATATAATGAGTACATGTATTTATGTGTGTATAACAGTACGTACATAAAATTAAATTTTGAATATTATGGATAATTTAATAAAAAGAACTCCATTTAATTTCAATAAATATGTATACTGTATGGTCTCAATAGTAATATTACAAACTAGAATTTGTATTCCAATATCCAAAATCAGCAATTGGTCTACTTTCCCTTTACTTGCTTCGCTTGGGTTTCAAATTCAATTAAAATACTTCATTTTCTAGAAGTTTCTTTATTGATTAGAAACGATATTGAATTATTGATGATTGTAACCTTCTGGCAACGAGTGGCATTTCGTTCGTAAGAATATTCTTTATAATAAATCAATTTGGCTGATTGAAATGCGAGTGAAGAATTGCAAAATAAAATAATAAGTGGCCCATTAAATAATTTTTAATTCTAGAATTCAAATAAAATCCAAATTCGAGACATTATAATTCTATAATATAATATCGGTATTGTTGTAAGCCTATATCGATATATTAAAATTAATTTTATAGCTGATATATTTCATGGAAACAGGTTATAGTAAATATCAGTTAATAATAAGGAAAAAAATTTAAAAAATTAAATCTAAGAGTTCAATTAGAAATTGGTCTCCGTTTGTACGTTGTACTTATTCAGAATTATACTTTAGTAAGCAAAATTCCGACTACAATTCTAGACGTTTAGTAAGTGGTGGGAGCCATGGAAAAAGCCGACCAAATACTTTGTCTGTATGTGCACATACAAACAAAATCAGAAATAAATGAAATAAATGTTAAATATATAAAGTATATATAATTACTCCAATTATGTACGGTTTTTTATAAAAAAAAAATCCAACTATTTGAGAAAATTTAGATCTAAGAAATATTCTCTTTTTTTATATACTAGTTGCGCAAAATTTGTTCCAAATAAAAAATTTACGAAATAAAAAAAATTATTATCTTATTTCTTTATTAATTACACTGCGAAAAGTTTCACGTATTTTAAATTGACTAGTTTAACACATCAATATTAGATTTAAAATTTTTAGATTAAAATGATTTTAATTATACTATTAAAAAAATAAGTATATATGTAGAGTTATAATAGCAATTGGTCTCTTTATTAGTATTTGTTTTTGTTTGGTTCCTTTCCCTGGAGAATATAGTGGAAGTAGAAACTAAGAGTGATGTTCTAGAAGTTGAAAACGAAGCTTTTATCATTGCTCACATCACTATAACACTGAATTTGGAGGTCGTGACATTTTATTTTTATATTTTTCACGTTATTTGTGTCACATCTTCGGTCCAATCATAAATTGCTGATTTAAATAATTCATTGGCCAAAAAAAGAGAATATGAGCTAAAAAATATCGCAAATTAACCAGTCGTTTAAGCAATGAATCCATTAAATCGGAACACGTATATAGGTCCCACTCATTTCACTGACATATATAAAAGGAAAATATTACTTATATATATCACTTTCTTCGCATACTCTATTTGAACATTAACATGAAATTCTGAATGTATCTTTTTTACTTGTCAATTTAATTAAAAAATAACTTTTTTCTCTTTAATTTAGAGAAAGTTTCCCACTTTATAATTATAGGTCAGAAAGACAAGTGATCTTTATGGCGTAGAATCTTTACCCAATATATTTAACTTTCTATGGACTTATTAATCCCTTATTTTCTTTTTGAGTTTTTTGTGCTAATTGTGATTCACGTGTTATTGTAGGGGTATTTATGGGACGAATTCGGATCAATCCGATCCAAACCTGAATAATTCGAAACCTAAACTTTTTTATATATTCCTATCTTATCCTATCCTATGAATAATTTGAATCCCTATCCGAATAATTCGAAAATTTTGGATCCCACCTGAATAATTTAATTTTTTTAAAATTATTTGTTCCTTTTATTTTAAATTATTAAAAAAGGGATTCGGATTGGTTTGTCCAATTAGTAAAATGATGCGTTTTAGATAAAATCATTTGCTTTTTCGGGTTGTTCTGATTAATGAGGGTTTAACCCAAACAAACTATAAATCTCCAACCCTATTCTACCCCTAATAACCCTATCCGAATTTCTTGTTCGGTTCGAATTGTTCGGGTAAGATCGAGTTTTGAACACCCCTAAGTTATTGCTCTAAATTAACTTTACTTAGCTTTTCAATTTTAATAAAAAAATTAATTACAAATTCATACCTAAATTTTTACTTATTTTTTAATTTGTAATCGATTCAAAAAATCATTCAATAATAGAATATTATGTGAGATCTACATAATATTTTTATTAGTTTTGAAATAAATTGTTTACAGAATCTTTGGTTTAAAATATTATCCTCTTAATTTATCTTGTTTGTCCTCTAGAAGTTCATTTATTTATTAATTTTATAAGTACTATAATATGCAATGTTCCCGAAGTTTATAGAAGAACTTTTATTAATATAATTATTTATTTTCTTTTGGCATACCCTATAATTATAAAGAATTTGAGATGAAATATATTACTCTAACTGCGGCGGCGGCTTTATTTTTGTTTCTGTGTGAACCGATGGAAAATACTCAAAAAGTCAAAACAGCGTCGTTTGACTTTTCGTTTTCTTTTTTATAGTCATATAGCCACATTATATTCACTTTGCTTTCTTTTTGATATTTTTATTTCTTCATTCGCATTTGTTATGATCCCTTTGAAATATTTTATCAACTCAAAATTTGGCTCGGCTCGGCTCGGCTCGGCTCCTTTATCTTCCAATTTGAATTTGCCTTCAAGTTTATCTATTTGTAATAATTTAAGAAATTTATACACGTGTCTTCCTTTTTTTCATGAAATGGTACGAGATTATATGATTTTTTATGTTATTTGAAAATATAAGATCTCTAGAATTATAATTTAATGTGTTATTTAAAAAATGAGCTTTCAATAATTACGATTTTTTATGATTAATTTATAGTTTCGTTTTGTTCATAATTTTTAAATCACTAAATTGAATGTTTACGTGAATTTCAATATATTTTTCTCTTTTGTCACCTTTATTTAATTTTAATAATAATTCTTTTTATATTTTAATATAACTCTAATTTTTTATATTTTTATCTCCTATCCAAAATATATTAAGCCATAACAATGGTACCATATTGTGCCAGTTTTTACAGTATATAAACAATAATTGCAACTATGACCAATTTCGTTCAAACAAGCTATTAATCTTCTTGTAGAATAAGAGATATTATTATACATCACATATTATTATTAATTTATTATTATTATTATTATTATTATTATTATTATTATTATTATTTTAATCGTTGATATTATTCAGTTGCAGTTAAATCAGTCTAATAAAATTCTTGTAATCATTTATAAAATTTAAATTCGAAATCCGATTTAAGAAAATAAATGTGGCATCATTGTAATTTGTTTCAACATTTTCAATGGCATTTTCTATAAATTTCATGTGCCAAGTCATTTTGCTTGTTTTGATTTTATATTTTTCAAACCAGTGCAATATAATATATGGTGATTATCTAAGTCAGCCATATTTCGAAATAAAAAATAATAATTTGCAAAAGGCACAAAACGTAAAATCATACTCCCTCCGTTTCATTTGAAGAAATATTTTTTTTCTATTTAAATTTATCCCACTGCAAATATTTTTTTCAAAATTTAAGGAATATATTTATATGTATACCCCTATTTATTTTACAACTTATTAAATATTTTTTTATTATTCTCTACTTTTAACTAAAATTAAATAAAATTTTTAAAAATATAAAAGGACATTTTTATCAATTATTAATTTTTTTATGAAATTAAGATATTTTAATTATTTTCTTAATTTTTGTAAAAATAAAAAAATATATCTTAAAATGAGACGGATAGAGTATCAATAAATTATATGTATTAAAGTGGATCAAAACATAATAAAAAGGCTGAATAAAGATGATGCTATAATAATTGTTATTGAAAATAGAAAATAATGAAGTTGTCTCTTATGGCACGTTTGGTTAGCCCAATCCTTTTCATCTCTGCAGACAAGGCAAGTTTTGGTTGAGGTTGATTTCATCATTTCTTCTTGTTTCAAAAAGATGAGCTAATTAAATTAATTTATGGACAGAAAAAAAAAATCTTAATTGATGAGTAAAAAGAAAAACTATTAATAGAATAAAACTATTTTTAATCATGCTGTTGTAAGCTGTTAGATGCAACCATCTATATCAACATCTCGTTCTTTTTATTTGAATTCAATTTATGGACTATTTAAATCAATTAATATCGGTTCCACACTGCATACTTTATCTTGAATTATTTGGAGAATTGGTAAGATAATTTAATTTAGTCAATTTTTACGCATTATAAACATATGAATTTAGGTTAATTATTGTTTATATAAGTGTTTAGTTTAGAATTTTCACAACCTTGTTTTTTTTTTTTGATTAATATAAAAATAAATGTGTTGATATTGATGAGAATAATGAGAGGAGTGCAAATTGGGAGGAAAATGTGGGGAAGATGGTTTTTATAATATGATGAAGTTTATTGCACGACATTACTCATAACTTCACTGGACATATCGGTTTTTACATAATAATGGATTGCATTTTTGGGGACACATCACATGCATAATAATAGATTAATTGCTAAATACTCCATTTCCAAATATTTAACTTATTTTTTTTCAATTATTTCTTTCCTAATTTTAAGGATTACTTCCTTAGAATAAGGATTAGAGAATAAAAAATAAAATCAATTATTGATGGATAATATTTATTATACTTGGATCTTAATTTTTCAATTCCATCCATATTATATAATTTCGGCCTTAGTTTGTAAATTAATATGCAATAATTGTTCATAATAAGATATTTTAACGGTAAAACTGATTTCAGTGTATTGAGAGCTTTCATATTCGAGTCCATTACTTCCCTTTTTCTCTTTATAAGAAAAAAGAAAATGCAATAATTGATTTGTTTTATTATTTTTTTATTTTTTCCAAAGCAGAAATATTATTGGGAAGGATAAAAATAAAAGAAAAGAACTGACTATTTTACTTTAACAGAAAATCGAACCATGTTTATTTCTATTAGTACATCTCGACCTAAAGTTTTTCACGTGCAATGCTTAATTTTTAACATTAGTTATTCATATTAATTATTATATATTTTGTTCAAATTCTCTTATCATATAAATTTGTATATATATTTATAATGTTTATAATATGCATTATTTTTTTTTACCAAAAAAAAAGTCGATTAATTTTTCAGATTATTCGGAACGATACTTGCTAAAATACCAAACAGCTACCAAGTCATCCCCGCAATTATTGCATCGGAAGCATTAACTAATTCAAATTATATTATTAAAAATTCGATTAAAATAAGCATTGGCTTTTAATCTTTATTGCTCCATAAGGCAAAGTGGAGCATTAGTTAGGTAACGAATAAAATGTATGCCGGCAAAGTTAAGCATAAGGCAACTGATTCTTGATTAATGGTTTTAGTACGTACGTAAAAATTCCTCCAATTTACATTTTCGATAAATAAGTTTTAATATCTGATTTTTTTTTATAGTTTTGATATTATTATTATAAGCATCATTAGTCTTTTTCCCCCATGAAATTGGAAGAAGGACCACATCAAAATTCTGTCAAAATAAGGTCATGGAAATAAGAAACTAATATAATAAAATCCAACATTTTCCTTTCTCAGTGAAATCAACCCAATGTTGGACCGTCCTCTATATGAACTCCAAAAATTAATTTAAAATCATTGAAAAAATATATAGGATATACATTATTATAAGCTAGAAATTGATAACTAGATAGTAGATCCTACAGGGACAATCAGTTTATATATATATATATATATATGAAATTATTGCAGTGAATATTCTAGTTGTTGGAGTCACGAAGAAGGATACATATGGTTAGATATTAATTAGGTATCTGACGAAAGCATGAAAGTTAGTTAAATAATTAACAAATGTGGAGTAAGTAAAATTGGTTTAGTTATATGATCATTAGGTACTTGTATAAAAAATAATACTACAAATTTTAAAATGTACTTAATTTGAGGATTATAGATTTCATCATTGAATATTTAATTAAATTAACTAAATTTATCTCTGCAAATAATTGTTCACGGAATATGATAGAGATTGATTTTTTTTTCTTAATTTTTGTTCTTAATATAATCATGAAAATGGATGAGGTGGAATGGGTTTGACTTTCATCTTTGATGGATTGAGTTATAACCCAGTAAATTTTTAAAAGGGTTTAAGTTTTTTTGCCAAATGAATTGAGTCGGATTGTATTGAATGCGCTGATAATATAAAAAAACTGTTTATAAATAAATTGCACTATAAATTTTTTCCATTTTATAACATTTTTTTAATTTTTTAGTTAAAAAATATGTACATATAACTCATAAAATAATTGTTTTTATATTTATATTATATACAAAAATTTAAAAAAAAATAACATGCTTGAAGAATAAATTGACAATAGGTCGAATTGAATCAAATTATACACATAAATATTTTATGGATCAGATTCTGAAATGATAATTAAAAATGAGACAAAATTGGATTTTCTCTTGCTATATGCGGTATCAACATAACGGTGCAATCTATGAACAAACGAAAATGTCAGTATCCGAGCAGTCGAGCTCAAAAACTTTTTTTTCTAGAAAATGAAATAATATCAATCGGATCTGATTTTTCTATTTTAATAAAAAAAAAAGGTAAAGAATAAAGAATCATATAGTGGCAATTCTTTTTTTCTCTCTATTTTTTGAGATTTATTTAATTTATAATTTCCATAATTATTATATAAACCCTCAAGTTTTGATATGTTTAAATATAATTATTAAATAAATAAAATCTACATAGAAAAAAAAAAAAAAGAAAAGCCTTTCTATCCTTTTGACTATGCAATTATGTGCCACCATAGCTAAACAGCATCTTAACTTTCATTGCTTTAATGTGCTTTAGTTACTTTAAACAATTTTATTTGATAGATACTTGATTTTTTTATATTTCCTTTTAAAATTACAATATTTTTTTTTCTGAAAGAAAATGTGCATTTTTCAATACAAATTAACTTTATTATAGGATCACAATTAAAGAAAACTTTCTACGTTGTCACGAGTGGGGATGATCATGGGGCGAAAATCTCAATTCCTGGTAGGAAATCGTTTCGAATGGAGTGAAAAATCTCCGAAATTTTTTTCCGTGAAGGCGAAAACAGGGAAAAAATATTTCCCGACTTAGAATTCGGGACAAAAATTGTAGTCTCCGCCCCATATTTTTCTCTTCCCCTAAAATTTAGTAATTAAGTTTAATTATATTTATATAATTTAGTTTTAAATTATATTTAATTTTAATTTTTTTAATTGTTAAAATTTATATTAATTTAGTTTGTAATTAAATTTATATTTTTTAATTGTTAAATATTATATTTTAGTTATAATTATATTTTTTGAAAAAATAAAATATTTTTTATGCGGAGATGTGGATTCCTGTGGGGACGGAGACGGATGAAAATTTCCCTTCGAAATACTTTTGGGACGGCCCCGCCCATGCCTCGTCCCATGATCATCCCTAATCACGAGTAACTTTAGTACTTAATCATAATTTTATTCATATTTTAATTAAAAATATATTGGCTTTTATTGGTCTAATTAAAGATACAATTTTTTTATTTTTTTTATAAATTAACTGATATAAATAAATCCATGTTATGCACAGACTAATTAATAATCACTTCATGAGTTTTTATGTACAATAATTTATTATTAAATTGGCTTTCAAACGATTGGATCTAAAAATTATAAAATTGGTTTACGATTATAAATTAATCTGTGAGCTTCTCCTAAAATGAAAAATTAAGTCAAAACGAAATGGGTTTTTTGTTATGTTGGTCTATAAAGATTTAGTCCAAGAAATATCAATATGCGTAATTAATTAATTAGGTCTGACAGCGACTGGACCTAATTTTCTGCTATAGAATCCTTTAATTCGTTTAATAATTATAAGAAATTATATATCATATCAAAAATGGCATCTTCAAACTCTTTCTTTCCCAAAATAAAATAATCAAAGGCTGCCTTGTGTGACTTGAGTTAAGCTCTTCAATCAGAAAATCATTTGCGTATAATACTATCTATATATAAAGAACATATTTCAATTGGAGCAAATTACCCAATAATCTACGCAAGTAATTATTTATAAGGCAATTATAGGTATCATTTAATTAATTTTAGGCCTCCTTTCACATATTTTCTGAAATATAATGCATATTCCATAATAATACTAAAGTTGTACGCTAATAATTATGTTTTATTATATGTTACTCAATCCGTTATCTTTTATCTTTCACTTTTGAGTAAAATTTAAATTTTATTTATTTATCGTTTTTTAATTTTCAATGTAATTTAATTTATTTTTTCAGTTTATTTTTCTTTTTCAATAAAATTAAAACCAATTAAATTTTCTAATTTTATTTTAATTATGCAATTTAATACTAAATTTAAATATATTTATGATTTTTTTAATTCTAATAAAAATAATAAAAGTGACAGATAAAAAATTGGATGAAGTAATTATTATAAATAAAATAATATTTGGAAAACTATATTCAAATTCAATTCATGAGACTTTTATAAACCAGACTAATAATAAATTGCCATCTCTATATATAAACCACCATTTTAAGTATTGTTTTTCAAAAGATTTATTTATTGTGTCAATTTTTTATTAGTTTAATTCGTAAAATTTTTATGAATATTATTATTTACTGTTTTTATTCTAATAATTTATCTCGTCAAATTCAAGTTTTATGAGCATATGGTTTTATTATATCTAGGTTGAAAATTTGCTAAGAAATTTATTGACTAACTACTAGGAAGCCACGAGATACAAAACATTTCAAACATTTTAAATTTTCTTATATTCAATGATTATTTTTTTTTATGTCCCTTTCTTTCAGCTCTTAACTTCAAAATTTAAGAATGAAACTGGTAAAATAAGGATCATTTTTTTTTAAATTAATACAGAAAAGATATATTCAATTACAATCATTAATTCAAATTCAACCTGATATAAAGAAAAAGTAAATGAAGAAATTTTTTGAATTAAAAATTAAGATTAGCAATTTAGCATAGTCAAGTCAAGAATTAAACCGATGAACGCCTTACAAATGACAATTGAAAAACATTATAATGTATACAGTGAAGCTAAGGTTTTTTGAGAGATTTTAAGAGTCTCTCACATTTGAGCAATTATTTATCTTTTTTTTTTCTTATTAGTTTAAAAATTAATTAACATTTCTAGTTAAAATATAATGTATAAAAAATATTATTTATTTTCATTTCGATAAATGAATATATTTACAATTTTCCATTTTATAATTTATAAGTTACTAACTTAGCAAATTTGAAATTTAATTATATTAAAAAAATTTGCATAAAAAATTCAAAATTTATTTTTGGTTATAATTCAAAAATAATTTTTAATACTATTTTTTTCTTGGATAAGAAGTTTAATTATTATAAAAAATGATGCATTCTTAATCTTAATTGTTAGCAGCCTATATTTACAATTATAATTAAATAATTATAATTTTCAAAGATAGTTATGAAATAATAATATAATTAAATTTATTTTTTAATAATTTTCTAAAACGAAATATTATGTTTATTTATTTAATTATATTATTTTCATATCATACCATGCATCGCAGGATTCCGCAACTTGTTAAAAAAATAAAATAAAAAACTAATCATTAAATAAGAAGATTAAAAGAACAAATTATATTTTAAGAGGAGAACTGATATGTCGTACAGTAATTTTAAAAAAAATTACTCTCTAAACACTCGCCTTCTTTTTTCTTTCCTCTTTTCCTCTATCCTCTTTCCTTTTTTTTTTCCTTAGATTTAATATTTGTATTTTTTTATTTTTTCCTACTCTCTTTATAATAAATTTTTAGATCGATATAAATTTAAATTTTTTATTTTTATTTTTAATTTGTATTTGAATATCTATATTTTTATTTCAATAAACTTAGATCTAAAATTTTATTTTTCATATTTGATCAGATTTTAATTGTATTTTTATAAATTTAATTCGTTTAATTAATATTAAATACAATTTAAATTTTTGTTATATAAGTTTGCCCTCCCAACGTAGAGATTGTTATGTTCTTTTGTGAAAATTTTCTTTATTTAGAAATGGAAGGTGCCATTCTTCTAGTTCGATATTTTTTTATAGATAATGGATAAAATGAATTTGCTTCTTAAAAGTTAAATTATGCACGGTATATTATTATTATCTATTATTTTTGTCAAAAAAATTTATATATATATTCCGGTAATTTCATTAATTTTATATATATTTTATACTTGGAAATCTTATAATTTTATTTTTATTTTATAGATATATTTTTTGTTTTATTGATGAAATTTTAATTTGTATTAAAAAATCATAAGAAAAAATTAAAAAATAAATAAATTCCAGAAAAAAAAAATGAGAATTTCTTGCCTAACACAAAACAACAATTTTGTAAGTTTCCTTTGCCCTTAGTGCATTCTTTTTCAATTAAAATAAAACTTATTTGATTGGCAGGTGGCACTCAATTAAAATTTTTTAATGATTTTCATAATAATAAGAGAATAAATTCCTTAAGAAGAAAAAATAAATAATTCAAAATTCTACCGCTTTTCTTTTTTCTTTTTTTTTTTTTTTTGGTGATTTGGGATGAGAATTCTTATCCAGCAGCGGTAAGGTAAAACCAAAAACCACCATCCATCCAGCACGAGTCAACAAGTTAGAATTTTCCCTTCCGTTCTCTCTCTCTTTCTCTTCTTTTCCTCTTATAAAATCATTCTCTGCTAATCAATTCTTCCTCAGTTTTCTCTCTCTTCATTCAATCTTCTATCTTCTCTTTAACAATCTTTCCTTCTGTCTCCACTTAAAATGCCACAAGTGGATCTCGAAAACCTAGTCTCAGCTTGCGCCGGCGTCTCCTGCGACCGTAAAATCGCCTGTGAGACTTTAGCCACCACCACTGACAACCACCCACCGCAAGACGATCAAACCGAACAACCGGATTTCCCGCCTGAATCTTTCTGGCTCTCTAAGGACGCTGAGCTCGATTGGTTCGATCGCAACGCCTTCATTGAACGCAAGGATTCCACCAAAGGAAGTTCTTACTCCACTAATTTGAATCCGAATGTTAACAATCAGTCAAATTCTCAGCGATTCTCTAACTTGAAATCTAAGGCATCGATCATCGGTTTGCCAAAGCCACAGAAGTCTTGCTTTGTTGATGCCAGGCGCCATTGTAAACCTGGAAACACACGATTGTTTCCAAAACGATCCGGTTCTGCCGGCAAATCGGATTCTTCACTCATTGAGCCTTCTTCGCCTAAGGTTTCTTGTATGGGAAGAGTAAGATCGAAGAAAGATCGGAACCGGAGACGAAGAAATCAGCACCGATCCGGACGATCAAACGGAACCGACAATAAAACGGAAAAACAGGGAAGGAAGCATAGAGGTGGATTTTTCGCCAGTTTTCGGGCAATTTTCAGAGCTACCAGCAAGCATCAGAAGGATGCATCTCAAAGAGGATCGCTATCGAGAAAGAACTCCACGGTGAAAACCCCCGACATTAGGGAGCGGCTACCGGTGGGCGAGAGAGACGCTCCTCCAAGAAAGAGCGTAGAGAGCGACGGCGGAATCGAACCGGTTGGCTTGGGTGGAATGAAGAGGTTTGTGTCTGGTAGGAAATCGGAGTTGTGGATTGACGTGGCGTGATCTGAGTCGTCAATGGACTATTTCGTGTGGCGGGTGATAATCGTGGGGGCCAGCTAAGAGGAAAAGGAAGAAAAACATAATTTCAATGTCGTCGTGATTGGGAAGATGTGGGCCCAGTTGGTTTAAATGGTTGTGTGGATGACGTGGCCGGTTATATTAACGGTTTCCTCTTAAGCGCGGTAATTACAGTAATCCCTCGTATTAATTTTGGATTTTTCATTTTCTATTTTTGGTGTATGATTTTAGATTTTGATTGTTTCCCAAAGTCTAGCAATTAGGGTTTGTAAATACATATGAGTGTAAATCTTGTTACAAAACTAATAAGAAGAAAAAGGAAGCTTTTTACTGAAAACACCATTGCTTTATTTTATTTGCACTTGATTAATAAAAAATATTTTGATATTATCTTAGAATAAATGCTCAATTTATAAAGTAAAACATTAATCATTTAAAATTGAAACGTATTAATAATTCAATCCAAGAATGTGATTGATTTATGAATATAATCGGATTCATAAAGTCATATATAAGCAATGTTATTAAAACTACACCGGATAAAAAGCCGAAGAGTCACATGATTCTTGGTTTAATCGGTTTAAATAATATTATTTTTAAATTTTTTTATAAATATTATGAAAATATAATTATATAAAAAATAAAAAAATAATTTAAAAAATTCATTTATCATCAAAACATTAATCATAAAACAATATCACTATTTATAATGGATATTTAAGATAAATATAATAAAAAATTACAAATATTCAACAATATTCTTCAATTATAAATTATAATTTTTATTTTATTCATAATAAATTTATTAAAATTGCCTAAATTTCAATTATTTTATATTTATATTATATTTTTTTCAGCAAAAAATGTTATATGGATATTTTTGATAAAAAATGATTTTTTTGTTCAAACCGATTTTCTTTAATTTTATCCGGTTTTGATCCGGTTCATACCGATTCCTTACGATTTTTGTCAATTCAGTTTTTAATCATCAAATCAGCCAGATCAGCTATCGATTTATGGTTGAACCGATCTGATCGGTCAGTCCGGTCTGGTTTCAATAACATTGTATATAAGGAATTAAGTTGCTAAAATTGACTTTATCGCCCTAGGGGAACTCCTTCCACAAAATTGACTCCAAATTCCTAATTGATATTTGAACGAATTAAGTTGCTAAAATTGACTTTATCACAATTCCTCTTCATTATTGGCAGGCTGACCTCAGACTGATTAATTGTGATAATAATGATCACTAATATCTTTACTCTGATAATAAATTCAATCTGGAAGAGACAGTATATGCGAAACTACGTGAGCTTATAATTAATTTAGGATTTATAAGGTTGATGGTGGCAATTATAGGCATTGAAAATAAAACCAACGTGTGATTAATTACAGATCTAGATAAGGTAAAAAAAATACATATTTGATACTCTAAAACCACTTTATTAAAAGAAATAGAAGAGGAAGCCATTGACATGTAGCTAGTGATAATTATACAGTAGCTACTGATACAGCTTCTTCCACATGGTTTTATATAATAGATTTGGCCCAAAAGTATTACGACGAGGCATAGCTTCACAAAAACATTGGCAAGTCTTGCAAAATTTCATATATCAGTAACTTAATCATGAGCTCCATCATACATCTCAACTTTTCTACCGTTCAGTAGCTGAACAGGCCTGCAATTTTTCTTATAATCTTTAGCCAATGGAGACCTCAGAGCTTCTACCTGCTCCTTTGTTACTGTTCTTAGCTGCAGATGCATTTTCAACAGTTGCCATCAATAAAACAAAACTGTTGGAACTAAATATAAGAGGAAAAAAAAACATGTTCTGCCTATGAATATCGTTTGAGAATTGCAATTAAGCCCTTCAAATGAAATTTTGTTCAATTGAGTCCTTTAGGATTATTTTTATCATAAACCGGTGAACTCATGATTTTCTTCAGTTATATTTTATAGACAAAATAAGAGGGCAAAATTAAGATGCATTTATCTTGAATATAAAGATAAAATTAGAGAAAAAAAATACCTTAGGGAGAAGGGTCCAGATGACAGGCTGAGAGCAAGGAGGAGTGGTGAGAGAACCCATATATCTCCAATATTTGCCAGTTTTTTCGCCGAGAAGTTTAACATCCAACTTCCCTAAACTAACATCTTCAAGATGACCACTTTTTACTAGTTTTGCTAACTTCTTCAAACTCGGAGTAAGCTGCATTCAATTAACCATTATTATTGTTTCAACTTTTTTTTTTAAAGGATGAAGAGATTCGAGTTCGAAACATTTCTTTTTAAAAAATTGTTAATTTAATTATATATGAATTTTAAATTTTTTTTTTTAATTTATGGAGGGAGCCACACGTGTTGGTAAAGATAACTGGCACTTTGATTTTTGACTTACCGAAGTGATAAATGGGTCGGGTTGACCATACTCGTAGAGGAGTCCAATAACAGCGTGGCTATGATCCTCTGCTTCGTGAACTAGGTGAAGTTCCAGGGGATACCTATAAGATACCATGTCAAATTAAATTACCATACAATAAATTTAGTTTAGTTAATAGGATTAATTTATATTTATCTTTATTTTTTAAAATAAAAGAAATACAATCCGCAATTATTGCCTTTAATATAACTAAAAGAAATTAAACTCGAAACTTTAATACTTTTAATCAAATATTGACTACCGAGCCGATTTCTGTGCTTATATTTATTGTTATTTTTCTTGTAATGATTCCAAGTAAAATTTATTATAATTTCACAAATAATTTCTTTTCTCTGTTTTCTCAAAATTTGTAAACATTATTGCCCCAAAGTTGGCAGGCTTCCACAATTAAAAACCTTTTGAGGCCCAGAGGCCCACTACCTTAGGGAGCAGTATTTTGTATGTATATTGCATCCCTTCCAATGGATTAGGGGTGCTTGTATGGTCTAATTAAGTGAAAATTGGGCCCAGCCCATGATAATTGATACTATCGTCCTTAGTTGTGATTTAAATTAAATTTGGCCATTTTTATGGCTTAAGCCTCTAAATGCATTTTTGGTATATGCAATCTCCATACTTGTCCTTATTATTATTATTAAAGTATCCGTGCGGACAATTTAGAGTGTATAAAAACATTTAAAGGCTGACATTAAAGTACCCTCTAAATGGATTCAACACCATCAGCACATGAGCTTTGTGCACCAAAACCGAGTTCAAGGCGAATTGTGGTAGTGTAGGAAAAATCTCACCTACCAAGTATAAACTATGGGCACAACAACCTAATCATCTATTCGCATTTAAAAAAAAATTATAATTTTAATTTTTTTAAATATCAATATACTATTAAATCGGTATATCATGCATCCGATTAAAATAGAACTGTATTTAAACCGTTGAATTAAAAAATATTTGTAATCCAATGATTTAAATGTGGTATGCACTTGGTTAGCCCACGCACCACACTTAGCATATAAAAGAAATGCTTACTGGACACCGTCAATGGTATGCTCGGAGGGAGAATGCCAGTGCATTAGCTTCATTGAATAGTTCTTGCCATCTATACACATCTCTGCATGCTCACTGTCATAACGCACCTGCATAATTCAGTTTAAAATTAAAAGAATTATCACTTTTCGCTTGTTTAATGTTTTATTCTCTATGTTCTTCTGTCATGTGAAGTTGTTTTTTTAATTTATTCTGCATAATATCTTCGGACTAATAATTTCATGTTGAGAAAAAGAAAAAAATATGAGCATAATTAAGAGTAGAACACAAACCCCAATGGTGGCACCATTGTCAACAAGAGAAGCATTTGCAGGGTGGTAGGTTCTGATCAGGGGTTGCAGAGTTTTGCTAATCACAGTTACGTTCTTGTTAATGTCGATAGGAGACTGAGTTTTCCCATTTGCACATTCTTTATATTTATTTCCCCAGGTCTTAGGATCAGTTTTGTAGTCATAATCAATTGGACCTGCTAAACAAAAACATAATTATTTACTTTTTTTTTAATCATTTATATATGCTATTACTCGCAAAATTTATAAAAGAAACAAAAGAGAGATAACATAAACATACCTCCTCCTCCTGCCGAAACGCCAGCAACGAGCAATGCAAGAACAACAAGAGAGAAAGAGGCTTGAGAAGCCATTTCTGTAGATATATAAAATGTTTGCTTGAATTAATTTGTAGTATGTTTTATAAATACTAATAGGGTAAAAAAAAACTAGTTTTTTATTTGTTTCTAAATAATTGTTTGTGGTGTGCAGGAATAGTTGGGATATCATTCATTTGAGGGTCTATATTCCTATTTATAATGTTTGTAAATATAATTTAGTGCCCTTCTATTTCCCCACTTTGGGTTCACAAACCTAAATTTTACATTAATAACTTTTTCTTTTAATTTTTTGGATAATGTTTGGTGAGCTCTTCTGGTTTAGATTAAAGATAATTCTTCTAATTAAGGAAAAGGAAAAATTAGATAAAAACAATAAATAAAAAAAGCATCAAATAAATCCTTAAATTCTTTTCAAACGTGGGATATTGTTCATCCAATAATGTAAAGCAAGAAAGGGAAAATTTTTAATACAATTTTATAAGGAGTCAAAAGTTTTAATATGTTATATTTAAAATTTTATCTTACTTTCACTGTAATCATGTCCTTAATCTAAACTTCTAAAGAATTGCTTGACATAAACGGCCCCTAAGTTACAAAAATAACTCTGACAAATTGTCCATCTAAGACTCTATTTTAATTTATCTCATTTTAAATATTACTTTTGAAATTTAAAAAATAAATTTATATAGATATTTATATTTATTATATACTTTATTAAATAATTTTTTTATCACTCTTTACTTTCAATTAAAATTAAATAAAATTTTTGAAAATATAAAATAATATTTTTATCAATTGTTATAATTTTTTTAATAAAATAAGGTATTATAATTATTTTTTTAATTTTTATAAAAAATAAAAAATTATCTTTTAAAATGGAATGGATGAAGTAACAATTATACAAAATCCAGTCGGTTGCTTTACCACTCTACAAAAACACCTCATCTCATAAATTTTTTTTTGGGTTGAAAGCGCAGCCCTCATCTCATAATTTTTTTTTTTGGGTTGAAAACGCAGCCCTCTTTTGCGTCTTCAAAGTACATCAGATCGTGCAGGGTGATATCAGATAACATAGTATTTTGCTACATCTTCATAAAAAACCTTTAATTTTTTAAATATTTTTTGACAAATCTCATATTTGAATTTTTTTTAAAATTATTTAAAAAAATTCCCATATAAAGAACATCATTTATTTCCTCAATTTATTAGCATCTGAAATGTAGATTTCCAAGTGATCGGAGCTTCACAAGGCTTATTGATATTTTTTCCATATACTTTCTCTAATTTTTTTCTCACTTTTTTATTTTTTATAATCATTAAAAATATTAATTAGCTCTAAATTTAACATTAAATTATATAATTTTGATTAAATTATCAAATTTAATTTATTCTAAATAAAGTAACTTTTATTAAAAAAATTAAATTATATTAAAAATTAAAAAATTACAGATAAATAAAATTTGAATTTTATTGAAAATGACATATAAAATAGACTAGAGGGAGTAATATATAAACACTAATCCAAAAACTTTTACTAATTTTATGTAGAATTCAATCACCAGTTACAGTTTTATTCACTTAATAAACTTAATTAAAAATTTAACAAACTTTTTACGATAATCAATAAGTAGAATTTACTGCACAAGAATATTCTTCATCCATGAATTGTTAATTAGTAATAAACTAGACAAATAATGAATTACTAAATGGTTGCTATCATTCAACTATATTATTCAAGGTGGCTGTTTATCACTGTTACATCCGGTCATGAATTTGGATAAGAAAATAATTTAGAAAGTCATATAATTTTAATCAAATTTCAATCTAAACTCGAATTTTTAACATATCTAATTATGATAACTGATTTTATAAATGTTATTTTATTCACTTCTTGCATTATATTCACATCAATATTTGCACATGAAATTAATTTTTCATTTGAATAAAGTTACATTTGATCTCTTTGAAATTAGAATAATTTTTTTAAGATTAAGAAAATTGAATTAAACCTCTGGCTTTATCTTATTTTCATCACTGTCAAATGACACCTTCCCCTAATACTTACTGTATATTCTGTTAAATGGAGAATGGACCCACCATTTGCCCTAGGAGCCAATCCAAGTTTTCACTGGATTTATGATTCCATCTCTCGCAATTATTCTTCGTCTTTAGTGACAAAACTGAAGGGACTGTTGTCCTTTTTTCGTACTTCCTCCCCACCTCCCGATGACTTGTGAACCAAATAGCCCAGGGATAGGTGCCATTAATAAGGACCACCATTCATGACAACACAACGTAAACCTAAGTCTCAAAACTTGTGGCTTCATTTTAAAGATGAAACTTAGATCTAAAAGTCTTTAGCTATATTTTGCATACAAGGTCTGAACTTAAAAAATTTTTGATTTGATTTTTTAAAAAAAAAGAGATTGAAAAAAAGAGAAGAGCAAAAATCTAAGATGATTAAGATCGACGGATAATGAGACCTGTAGAGCCTATTTTCAAAAAAGTCAAACATTCTTACTTTCCACCTACAATAAATCACAAATCCTTCTTTTTCGTAACAGGAAAAGAAAATCAATGTGCTACCACGTACTATCAACCCTGTAAAGGAGAGGTAGTCTTGCTAACTCATTTAAAAAGCAAAGTAATATTAATAAATGAGCAAGGAAATTTCTTGTTCTCATAATTAAAATACCTGAAATTCAAAATCAAGTTTAAACAATTCCAAAATAAAGATTAGTTTTAACACATCTTTTTATGCTTTTTGACTAATTTATTAGTATATGTATTTCAGTATACACTTTTAGTTCCCTAATATTTCAATGTGAAATTATTGAAAACTTCTTTTTCATAATATATTATTTTTACAATGTGTTAAATTCGATCTGATAATTTTTTATTCCGATCAGATGTTATTATCATCAATCGCTAAGAGCGGATCGGATGTTATTATTGCCACTGCCAAGAGCGGATCGAATCGAAAGACCATCCATCGCCAAAAACGGATCGGATGTTATTATTTTCACCGTCAAGAGCAGATCGGATCGAAAGACCATCCATCGACAAGAGCGGATCGGATGTTATTATTGCCACTGCCAAGAGCAGATCGGATCGAAAGACCATCCATCGCCAAAAGCGGATCAAATATTATTATTTCTACCGCCAAAAGTGAATCGAAAGACCATCCATCGCCAGGAGCAGATCGGATGCTATTAATGCTACCTAGATCATGGGATGGAAGTTTTTCAAAAATTTCTCCCGTAAGGGTGAAAATGAAAAATTTTTTTCCCCCTTATAGAATTCGGGATAAGGGCGAAGATTGTGATCCCATCCCCAAATTTAGTTTTTATATTTAATTATATTTATATAATTTAATTTTAAATTGTATTTAATTTTAATTTTGTTAATTTTTAAAATTTATATTAATTTAAATTTTTTTTAATTATTAAGCTGATGAAATTTTGCCAAAATAAAAGTTAAAAGTAGTAAATTTCAAAAATAAATAAATAAAATTGAACAAATAGAAATTGAAGGAGCAAAAACGTGGCACATTCAATAGACAACATACGTGCAGTTCAAATGCAAAAAGGAGCATTATTGTGAAAGAAAGAGAGTGGAAGAAGAATATGAATCAATTAAAAAAAGGGAGCCTTCATCTGCCACATAAAATGGCCACTTTACAAACTCTCTGTGTTGACAACTCTTTTCTTCTCCACTTCAAACATAAACAATATAGTCTCCCCACTATGAGTGTTGGAGCACTGGATTTACTTTTGCAGGCTTTCCGTATAGTGATTCAATGCAAGAGTGAAATCAATTGCTTTTGCTAGTTTTATGAGAACTCAAATAAATCCCTTGGAGACCTCATCAAATATATTGTTTTGGTTGTTTTAGGTGGAATAAACACTTTAAAAGCTATAGATAAAGAATCAACATAATTAACTATATTATGGGTTGGATTACATAATAAATTAAATTTATATTTTTCTTTGTTTCCTCAGTTATTAACTAAAAGTGTTTTAAAAAAGTTAAAATTATTTTATTATTTGAAAATTTGCATTTAAATAAAAAATAACAATTAATAAATGAACATATAACAAGTAAATCAGTGTTTGAAGACAAGATAAAAAATAATTTGGAAAAATATATTCCATTGTTAAAAAGTGCCCTGTGCATCCAATATTTGCTTGGCATGTATAAATATCAAGATTGCTTTATTATTTATCAAATATAAACATCAAGATTTTTTATGCACATAGAGGAATATGAATATGTCAATCCATCAAATCTAACATAATTTAGTAGATTCATTTGATCTATTAGCATAATATCTCACCACTATAACAATTAGCATAAAAATATATATATATATCACTATGACAATCAATTATGTATCACTAACCTATTATTTATTTATATTTCAAAAGATTTTTGCTTCATTGGATAATTTAATGGTGAAAAGTCCGTATTGTATGGAATTTGCTAACCGCTGAGAGATCAGGCTTTTAATTTGCAGGCAACGGTAGCTGATTCATTTTACGGCAGGCCTTTAAATCTGAAATGCTGGAAAGCATATGTACATACAGGGAGAGAGAGGGAAGGGGAGGGGAGGTGATTGGGTTTGGGGGAGAAGCAATTAGAGGTACTAATACAATTCATTAGCATTAATTGGATATCCTATACGTACAACTGAAAAAATGAAAAACACACACACCACCGCCAAGAAGCAATAGAACGCCACTCTATTTTATTAAAAGCAAGGGCTGTCACTTGAAATACATCTCTAGAAATCTTTTGGTTACAGTCTGATTACATGTATACATGCAAAATTTGTGAAGGGCTTGTCACAAAATTGACTTATTGAACAGCATAAGTTGCTCTTAGATATTCCACAATGTCTGCACTTTCAAACATCTGCACCCCAGTATTTGGATCTTCCAAATAAGGTACCTGTAAATTCATTGCAAAAATGTCCTCACGCTTCTTGCATTCGATTTTCGTACAGGATATTTGTGTGTGTCTGTAGGCATGAGAACCCAAAAGTACCTGAAAATGTCCAACTCTCTGATATATTGCCTGTCGTTTTGAGCTGCCACGAGCACAACTAATACACAAAACAGAGAAGTTAGCGAAAAATATAGCAGAGGTGTGTGCTCATAAAGGCAATAAACAATGATAGAGACTTCATAACACGCCAATCACCAAATGCAGTAGAGAGTAAACAATCCATGCATTACATCCATAATGGATATGCAGATGGTATTTGAGAAGTACATTCTTTCTGATTTTCGAAGCCTGATAATACTTGTTCCATAAAAGTTATAGATAAGGACAATTCTTTGAATGCACAAACCAGAAACATGGTGACACAGGATAGCTGTTCATTTGACAGCCCAGACTGTTTCAAAAACAAAACTGCAGATAGTTGAAAAAATATTTGTGCAGCTATAAAAGCACTAACTAAATCTCTGACAACATCATCAAAAACCAAGAAAAAGGAACTAGCAGAGCAGGTCTATTTATAGAACCTTAAGGAAAAAGTTATCCTTTAAACAACCAGTTGACCAATATTATGTACTAATGAACCATAATCTAAACATAGGATTAAGTGCCTAACCAAAAGGAGGTACTTTGCAGACTGTACCTGCGCTGAATGTGCGGCAATTCTAACTCAACAAGTGTCTCGCGAACGATTTTGCAGAATGGGGAACCCTGAAAGAGAAATAGGAAATTTCAGATCATGATAACTCATCTTTTAGATTGCACTTAGAACAAGAAAATGTTCGAGAAGCTGAACCAAAATTACTAAAAAAAGTGCAACCAATTAAAGTCATCTGGAACTACATGCACCTCATATGACCATAATTCAAGTGGTTTGGGTGGCAACTTTGATGGAGTATAAGATGACCCCTGCATAAAATTGTAGAGACAGTTGAAGCCAAGGCTCCCATTATATAACTTGCAGAAAATAGAACATATAACGATCTAATAAGAATATTGATGCATAAACGGCATTTATTAAATTACAAAGAGTTGATATTTGATCATTTAAAACTAGCATAAATGAAATACAGATCCAAAGAGCTTCACTTTCCTGAAGAGTAAAAAGATTATATAGTTACCTTCCCTGCACGGCCAATCAAAGCAAATCCTGCTGTCAAAGTCTACAAAGAAACAGAATTCGTCATACTAGAAGCAGCATATTTTGAAACTTACAAACCCTGGACTGATAGGAAAAAGTACAAAAGATTCAAATACTAACCGTTAAAAGACCAAGTGACAACATCAAAGGCACATTCCCATCACCTAAACAGAATAAATCAAACAAATAAATAAACCATGTCATAAAATGTGGGAATTATACACAACTGACAAGAAAGCCAGGTATACTTTTAGATTACAGTGCCTTTCCAAGGCAAGAGATCATTAGCTTCAAAGTGACTAGTCAACTAGGTCACTGTACACTAACATTCCAGTGACGTACATACAGTTGGAGAACTCAAAATGAAGTTATTCATTTAAAATTATAGGCTAAATAGTAAAAGAAGAAAAGTATGGAAAAATAAAGGAGCCAACCGAGGGCATGGATACTTGTCTGACATCCATAACTAATCACAAAAAGTAGTTTAGTTAACTAATATCAAGAGGAGACTGCAAAATTACAGAATTATTGAATATTATTTCTTCAGGAAAATCTGTCATATGGGACATGCAGGAAAGCAATAAAATAATGCTGCAGATCAATGAAAAGGATTACTATAGTGAAACGCACCATATTTCCCAACCAGATATTTAATTATGTCATCTGATTCATACATCGCAGTTCCTGTATTTGGATCCACCTGCACAAGGAACAAAATTGTAAATCCTAGTTCCCACTCAAAGCCACCCTCTAAACTACATGATGTAAACCAACATGCCTTTAAGGATGTCTGAAAGATGGAACTACAATTCTCAGTAGAGAAATATTAAGCTAAAAGGTAGATGTCTTATCAAGTAACAAGGACTTGACAAGCCATAATTCTTGACAGCATAGGAATAGGACAATGAATTTCTGAGTTTCATGATAAGTCAGTACAGTTAGTAGGCTGAAAAGCAATATAATTTCTTGAATTGGAAGCTGCATCCCCTATCTGAATAGGCACACTGACTGATGCATATGGAGTACTTCCACCACGTGCGCAGTGTGAACCAGTTCATTCCTCAGCTTTATTGATAACAACACAAATATTTGATCATTTATTTTTAATTTTATAACTTCTTGTTTAAGTTTAGTTTGCCTAGAATACACAAAAAAAAAGTATTAATGCACTACTTGTATTGTCCAACATAAGCATAAGTTACAGAATGCAGAATAAAATGTGTGTATTTCAGAGTGCCATAAAGAAGGGATAGCATAGATAGGAGAATAATATTTCACACGCCCGCTTCATGGCCACCAATTCTCTCTGAATTTTCAACAATGAAATTCTTTCTAAATCCATGTTTGACTTTCTGTTTCTTCCAAATTCATAAGGCTCTGTGATTGCCCAGATGCCTTTCCAATCTCATCAGTATATAGGCTTATATGGCTTTCATTTCATGAAAGGGAAGCAAAGAAATCACAGTGAGATAGCCTAGGTGTTAGGAGGAACATAAGCCATTGTAGTTACTGAGATGCAACATCTCATAAAAATAATTTTATTTTATTTTTTATTTTTTTAGTTTTCTTGGTGGAACTTATGCTTAGTTAATGTAGCAGCACATTTACATTTAGTGAGTCAATTTATCAGTTGTTTTGTGATATTCTTAGTCGTCATGTCTTGCAAGCAGTATGTCAAGTTATCAATAACTGCACACGACGACAAGATGATAATGATAAAAGAGCAATGGCATACCATGTAAGGGAACTGCTGTTTTCTGCCCATCTGAAGAACCTTGCGACGGAAAGTAGGACCATTTTTTGGGCATGGATAAAATAGAACATCAAGATCCAAAACTGCAACAATTTCTCTAACCTGCACATGAAAAATGCACAGTGGACATTAGGGACATGCAAGTTAGACAGATCAGATTAATAACAAAAAAGGACATCAGAATTTCCAAGTTAAAATCATTAAAGGAAAATCTTTAAGTATAAAATTATCTGAAATTACCTTTCGGCAAAATGGGCATCTGGAGTTTGCAGGCAGTAGCGTGAATCCATGAACAGAGAAGCAAAGTGCAACATTGAGCGTATTTCATGGATAGTATATGAAAATGTCACACAAGAGATCCAAGAAGAAAAAGAAAAATGAAAAGCATACAATTTATTTTATTTTCCTTATAAAAAAGAAAAAAAGAAAGAAAAGGAAAGCTCTGCCAACCATTTTATATAATAGGTAAGCCATTACCCTTCAAATTCGTATATCTCTATAGGCTTCTCTGGTCGAGGGCCCACTTTTGAGGTCTCTTTCACTTTATGACCTATACAAATGCAAATGGCATATTAGATCACCAACAAAAAGAATCATGAGTAAATTTTTACTTCAAAAAAATTGCCCAATATACATTCATGTCAATCTGGCTGCAATTTGATACTTCACTTTTGGCTTTTTAACAGAATTACAGTTTTGAGCAGCTACTGACACAAATACAAATTTGCAACTCAAAATAAAGACAGTTTAGGGAATTTCACAGCTACCAGCTACTTCTAGAGCATATTGATCTGGTGGAATCTCATTCATGGGAACAAAAGATGCAGAATACCTGCCACAGCACAATTCAAATTCAAGAAATTCAGAAACCCTGCCAGTGGGTGTTGCCACATTCAAACAATAGTATATAATAGATATTTCAGCATTACTTTATCTGTCTAGCTTGTCTAAGTAATGATTCTTCTGATTAAGATTGGTGGGTATCATAGTCTTTGACTCCTCGGTCTTTTATACTTCTTTTCAAACTTTATTCATGCCAGAAGGGTTGTGATGTGACTTATATACATTAGATGCATACATAAGACACATGAAAAAAAAAAATTAAGCCAAAAAAAAAGAGGGAATGAACAGCGGACTGGTAAGCTTAATGATTCCTTGTAAAATATCTACTTTTTAATACGTATTTTCTTATGTTTAAGTAGCTTAAGTATGTAATATTATGTGTATTTTGTGTGTTTATATTTAGTTTATGCATTTATGTATGTTTTAGGTTAAAGTTGGTGTAAGTGCGAAGTAAAGTGAAGAAATGGTAAAGATTCAAGGATGAAGATCACGAGTCATGAAGTGGCTCACGACTCGGACTGGAGTTCACGAGACGGATGGAAGATTACGAGTGAGGCAGAGAAGATTTGTTCACGAATCGGCATGAAGTTCACGAGTCGGCATGCAGTTCACAAGTGAAGACAGTTTGATGAAGTTTACGACTCGTGAAGATGTTCACGAGTCGAACATGACGCCTGCTCCCAAACGATACCATCTTTCTGCACATGATTCTTCAGCCAAGCATTAAGACTTTTTAGGGCAACTTTTCACAATTGAAAACTACTCGGAAGGGACATGTTTGTAGAGTTAATCTCTATAAATATGGGAGTAAAGCTCTGAAGAAGGAGATCAATCAATGTTTTGTTCTTAGAAATATAGTTATTATTTTGGATAAACATTTTTACTTAGCTTTTATTAAATGATTACAAAAGGATAAAACCAAAAGAACATGAGATGAGTTTTTTTCTCTTGTTTTGTCTTTAATTCAATTATATACTTTGGTTAGTTTCCTTTGTACATTATAAATATGCTTTAATATTTGTTTAAGACATGTTTATTATTATTATGAATGAAGTATGATTTACATCCATTTGTGTGCTTTGATTTGCTATGTATGATTGGCCACCATATTTGGCATGTTAGTCAATTTGTTCGCAACGAGAGTTGAAATTCTTTGATGGAAAAACAAATGAATGTACTTGAAGCATTGAATTCACTTAGAAATAAGGAATTCACTTTGAGGATTTAAAGAATTGGCATAAAGTTTCATAATTTTTGTTTATCTCTATAATGACACGAGAGTGCTTATAGATTCTAAATGAAAACATCTTTACTGACAACGAGAGTTGCTTTAAAGAATCTTGGCTAAATTCTCCAGTCACTTCATCCATACAATTACTTGATCTTGTTCTTAAATGAATTGCTTCTCTTATTTATAATATATATTCATACCATCATTTAAGTCATCTTTAATCCAATTTCATTAATATATGCAAAGTAGTTTAGATATTTATTTAAATACATAATCTACATTTTATTCGCTACCTATCCATCTACTATTTGTGGTTTCAATACAAAATTTATTTCGTTCCCTTTGGAACGATATCCTACTCATCCTATACGCAGTCTAGTGAGACTAAGGGTTCAATTAAATTTCCATCAGATTTTGACGCTGTTGCCGGGGAACAGTTTGAATAAATTTTTATTGAATGATACAAAAGAGTAGATGTTTTAGGATTATATGATATAAATTAGTTATTTTGATATATGAATTTTGTATTTTATTTGTTGTATTCTTTGTAATTTGAGTTTTTGTAATGATCTTAGACTAAAAGTATTTGTGATTTTAACAATTAATTTATTAAATTTATCTCTTGCACAATAATCTTTTTGTTTAGAATTAGCTTTCTTAGTTTAGATTTTATTTATTATTTGAATTATTCTTGGTTATATTTTAAGTATTTTATCATTTTCATTTTTCTTGTCTTATGTTTCCTCTGTCTTTCTAACATTTGGATCGAGATTGGTCAAATTTGCAGAAAAGTTGCAGCAAAAGGAAGCTTTCACGTGTCCAGTTCGACTCGTGAAGCTATTCACAAGTGCTCCAGAAGCAAAAGCTTCACGAGTCGTGAACATGATACCGAGTCGTGCATAAAAATTATTGTTTAGAGAAGAGTTTCACGAGTCGTGAAAGGCTGTCCGACTCGTGAACCTTTGTCCATATGCCTGACCATTTTTCTCATATGCCTGCATTCCATTTTTCACGAGTCGTGAGCTGTTGTCCGACTCGTGAACAATTTTTTTTTGTGCCAAATCACTTCATTCTTCACGAGTCGTGATGCTTCCTTCGACTCGTGATTCACTATTTTCAATTTATCGAGTCGTGATTTTTACCTCTTTTTCTTTCTTAATTCATTTTTATTTATTTCTTTAAACTCTTATTTATTTTAATTCGTCATCTTTGCGGTTTTGATTTAGATTAACTGCCTTTTATTAATTTAAACTTAATGGGGGGAACGGTTCTAAAACAAACCTAGGGTTTGTGAAGCGACATCCCCTTTCACTTTTCCCTAATTTTTCTATAAATTCTGCAGTTATTCTTTTCTTCCTTTTCACAGTTCTTTTCTTTTACTTTACTCGTGCACTATTGTGAGTCACTTCACGACTCGTTTTGTCTTTCATTTCTTTTCTTTTACTTGCTCTTCTCTTTCACTACGACATACATTCACGTTTGTGTCCTTCTTCTTCATCTTGTTCTTCTCTTGCATTTATATTCCTGCATATCTTCTCTTTGTCTTTCTCTTATTTTCCATCAATGGTGAGAACAAAGAACCCATCTTCTTCAAGAAGCCAGCAAGGGGGAGATGAAGCGCAACTAGAGAGTTTACAGACAGATTTTGGTGCACCCTTTCCCATTTCCTCTATCCATAAAGGTAATAGATTCCTTGTTTTTAAGGATAGAGCAATTTCTCAATGTAAGTATTTTCCAAACTCTTTACTTGAACAAGTGGGCTTGCTTGATGAAGTGAATGAAATGTTATCTCAATGTAGCTTATTGCGTTTTGTTAATATGCATGAACAATTTTACACTGATTTAGTCTTGGAATTTTACACCAATTTGAAGGAAAATACTAAAAATCCTAGGCTAGTGGACTTTCGTTTGAATGGAATTGATTATACACTAACATATTCCATGATACATCGCATTTTTGGCTTTAAATCATCTGGATTATGTGATCCTCCTAAGACTTACAGGCCTAATGCTTTTTGGAATTTTCTCACTAGTTTAACTACACCATATAGGGCTAGAGAGGCTAAATCAATGTTTATTTCGGATTTAAAATACTGGGTTTTGCATAAAATCTTTGCCTCTATTGTCTTTAACAAGCCTGAATTTAATCGAGTTTCTAGTGATGAACTATTTTTGATGTGGTGTGTGCATAATCGCAAGTCTGTTTGTTGGTTTTTTTGGATTTTCAATCAGTTATTGACTTGTGTTGGTCGTCCGGAGTCTCCTATCACACATGGACATGTAATAGCTGCTATTGCAAGGAGTCTTGATATTGATTTATGTACTTATGACCCTGCCCTTCCATGCTTGTATTTTTCCAAATATCTTTTTGTTCGGGGTGAAATTGTCAATAATTATTTTCAATTTATTCCCCCACTTTCATGTTCTTGTTGGAAGAATCTTGCAGGAAGCTCTACTTCACAAGAAGTGGCTAAGGAAAGCACTTCGGATGAGGCACAGGAACAAGGAGATGTTCCTATGAAGGATGTTCCTAGAGATGAGGTTGCTATTTCACCACCTATTGCTGGATCTTCTTCACATTCCATTCATTCCATGTTCAACCAGTTGTTGCAAAATCAATCCACCATTCAGAATCAACTCACATCATTGGAGCAAGTTACCTCCCATTTGGTTCGACGTCAACGACGCCTTGAGTACAAGGTGAATACTTTCATTGCCCAATCGGGTTATGTAGTATCTTCGCCTCCACCTTCACCATGATCTTAGGGAAGTTTTCTTTCCTTTATTCTTTAGTTTGTTTCTTTTTGTTTTTGTTTTTGTTTTTGTTTTGTTTTGTTTCTTCACATTGAGGACAATATGTGTTCTAAGTGTGGGGGAATAAAATATGTTGTGTGTTGAATGTTTTGTTTTACATTGTTATTTTTGTTTGGGTGTGTATCTTTTTCTTTATTTAGACTAAACCTTTTAATAAGTTTTCTTATAAGTATTACTCTCAATTGATTATAATATAGGTTGTTATGTTAAGTCATTTGGCTTTTATGCTCATTTGATTAATTTTTTAAGGCTTTTGGCATGTGTTTTGTGTTGTCAAGTTATCTTTTTTTACTTCTTTCAACATTTTAGGTTATTTAGTCTCTTTACTAACTATGCTTTAAGGTTAGAATATACTCATTTAGTTTAAGATTTTAGGATTTTGTTACTCATGAAAACTATAGCCATAATACTTACCTTTACCTTTCAATAATGGATGAGGGCAAGCAAAAAAAAATGATGAAATAAAATAAACAAAGCAAGATGTATACTTAAAAGTTTAATAAAGTATAGGATGGAGCGTAAAACGCACCCATTATTACATTCTCTTGCTATTTTAAAATACATGGGATAAAGCTTTAAAGAATTCCCATGCTAAAAAAAAAGAAGAAAAAAAAAAGAAGAAAATGTAGTCTAAAAATGCCATGAGATTGGTTTAAGGGTATGAGTGCTTGCAATTTGTCCTAAAAGGCAACTATAATTTTAGAATCTTAAGTTTTATGATCAATATTCTCTCTTGAACATGGTTAGTTTTGAGACTTTATTATCTTGATATTGGGTTTAGTAAACTTAGGTGACTTGGTAACTTAGAATGCATGTCTTAAGATTTGATTTACTGATATTTTGAGTGTTTAAAGTATTTGACTTCATTTCAATCTTGTTTAAAATGAAAATTGAGCAATGCTTTATAATTTAACTTGCTTAGTTTAACTTGGAATTAGATTTTCTCATTCTTTTCTTGCTTGAGGACAAGCAAAGTTTAAGTGTGGGGGAATTTGATGCCTTGTAAAATGTCTACTTTTTAATATGTATTTTCTTATGTTTAAGTAGCTTAAGTATGTAATATTATGTGTATTTTGTGTGTTTATGTTTCGTTTATGCATTTATGTGTGTTTTTAGGTTAAAGTTGGTGTAAGTGCGAAGTAAAGTGAAGAAATGGTGAAGATTCAAGGATGAAGATCACGAGTCGTGAAGTGGCTCACGACTCGGACTGGAGTTCACGAGACGGATGGAAGATTACGAGTGAGGCAGAGAAGATTTGTTCACGAGTCGGCATGAGGTTCACGAGTCGGCATGAAGTTCACGAGTCGGCATGCAGTTCACGAGTGAAGACAGTTTGATGGAGTTCACGACTCGTGAAGATGTTCACGAGTCGAACATGACGCCTGCTCCCAAATGATGCCATCTTTCTGCACATGATTCTTCAGCCAAGCATCAAGACTTTTCAGGACAACTTTTCACAATTGACAACTACTCGGAAGGGACATGTTTGTAGAGTTAATCTCTATAAATATGGGAGTAAAGCTCTGAAGAAGGAGATCAATCAATGTTTTGTTCTTAGAAATATAATTATTATTTTGGATAAACATTTTTACTTAGCTTTTATTAAATAATTACAATGGGATAAAGCCAAAGGAACATGAGATGAGTTTCTTTCTCTTGTTTTGTCTTTAATTCAATTATACTTTGGCTAGTTTCCTTTGTACATTATAAATATGCTCTAGTATTTGTTTAAGACATGTTTATTATTATTATGAATGAAGTATGATTTATATCCATTTGTGTGCTTTGATTTGCTATATATGATTGGCCATCATATTTGGCATGTTAGTCAATTTGTTCGCAATGAGAGTTAGAATTTGTTAGGACCCTGATTCAAAGACACAAAACACAGCAACACAAGAAGATGAAGAACCAGCCAAATGAAGGCTAATGTATATTGTATTAATGCTGTAAAAAGGGAAATACAAAGGTAGTGAGGAATTCGAGAGCCTCACTTCTCTCCCAATATCAAATACCAAATTCCCTCCTCCCCTCCTCACACTATTCTACCCTTATTTATAACAGAAACCCAAACCCAAAGAATAACTAACTCCCTAGCGAGTAAAATCCCTATTTGCCCCCTCTACCACATGTAAATAGGGGCCTAACATTACCCGCCGCCCAAAAATCAACCTTGTCCTCAAGGTTGGAAGCAGGGAGCTGGGTGCAATGGTGTCAAATCTCCTACTTCAGAATGAACCCAAAGGCACTTGGCATCAGCATAAAGTTGTGACTTCTGTTGGGCCTTGTGTAACTGCTGCAGTAACCCGTTCAGAAAGCAACTCGGCAGTGTAGATATTGCTCAATTTCTTGATTAGCAATGGATTCCCATTCATGCATGGCCACAGGGGAAGGAGTATGCCTGTAAAGGGCGTGGAAATGAATGAGCCCCAAGGAGTAGTTCGCATCTATGGCATGCAATAAGACTTGAGTTTGACACAAGGCTGGGTCCCCTGTTAACGTTACCCCCAGCTTCCCCACTTCAAACTCCACATCTACCCAATTCATGCAAGACGTTGGGAGCAACCAATAGTACCCAAGGATCAAACCCGTGTTGCCCAGTTGGAGATGAAAAGAATCAGCTATGATCTCTACTTCAGTAAGTGTGAGGCAGAATGAAATGCACCAGCCCATCATCATTTGCAACTCAGCCTCAGTGTGCCGTCGAAATGTTGGCGATGGCTGAGATGCCGAGGTCGAAGGGGTGACCAAGAGAAAAATAAGACCAGAAGATATAGAAGAGGGCGTTGCTGCCCTTGGAGAGAGCAGAACAGATTTAGAAATGGGATTGGGGCCAAGAGCCGGGGCCATACCTGTAAATGAGCTAGACTTGTTGTTGAAGCCCCTTGGGGCAGAAGTGGCCCTGAGTTTGATAGTGTTATGATTTGTACAGCTGTTAGCTTAATTATAGGGATTGATTGTTAGCTTAATTATAGGAAAATTATTAGGAATTTGTTTCCTAATTCAACTCTTGTAAACAATATAAATACCTGTATATTGTCAATGGAAAATATAAGAATTATTTTCTCACTTTCACATGGTATCAGAGCCTAGTCGAGTTTCTGGGTCTTTTGTTTGAGGGTTGCGATTCCCTCTTGTCGGGATCAGATTTTTCCTCTTTAGGGTTTTCGGTTTTTGAGATCTGGTTCTTAGGGAGTTACTTTTCGGTGACCGTCTGTTCTCACCGCCACCACAAGGAGGAGCGCCTCAGTCATTCCGGCCGTTTCACCTTTTTTCGGCGACCATTAGAGCCGCGAGTGAGACTCACGCGCCGCTCGAAAATTACCGTCATTTTCACGCTCCGGCGAGTGACGGCGCGTGGACTGTTTGCCGAACTTCCGCTTTCAGCTCCGGCATCGCCTGAGTATCTCCGACCAGACTGTAGTGTCGGTTTTCTCATCCGGTGAGTCCGCCAGCCTCCTTTCTCAGATCAGTCCCTGCTGCTGTTCTTGGTGAGGTAGTTTCCTCTGTTGATGGTATTTTTTGTCTCCTGGCAAGCTGTTTCAACAGGTTTTTGTTCTCATCTTGTTGGGTAATTGATTTGTTGAGTAGTTTGGGTGTTGGTTTGTGTTGGGTATATTGACCTCTTTGCTGCTTTGTTGATTTTATTGGGTAAAGTTATTTGTGACTAAGTTAAATGGCAGAGAATAGTGATAAAAAGACAGTTACTGAAATTATGTTTGGCTCTTCGAAGATTACGGATAGAAAATTGACTGGGAGTAACAATTATGCACAATGGAAAAGAACAATCCATAGATTTGTGACGAGTGTAGACTTGGAGGATCATTTAACTAATAATCCACCGTCTAAAGATGATGCTGTTAGTCGAAAAAAATGGTTAATGGAGGATTATAAGTTGTTTAACCAGATTCAGAATACTTTAGCTCCTGCTGTTGATGTTGTTGTGAATCATTGTGATAATGTAAAAGAATTATGAGAATATCTAGAATTTTTGTATGCCTGCAAACAAGATATGTCCCGTGTCCATGATTTGTTGCTAAAAATTTATCGAGCGGAGCAAAAAGGTCGCTCCCTGTTCCAGTATTATACTGAAGTGAAACAAGCCTTTGAAGAAAAGCGGGCTATGTTTCCTATTGTTGCTGATGTTAAACAGATGCAAGAACAAGAGGAGCAGATTGTGGTGCAGTGCTTCTTGGCGGGATTGGGTTTTGAATATGATGTGGCACGCACACAATTGTTAACCGGTGAGTCACTTCCCTCTTTTACTGAAGTTTATGCTCGTTTGCTTCGAGTTTGTAAAGACGGTGATTTGCCTTCCGGTATGATACCCAATGATACGGTGGCATTGGTTGGTAATGCTTCGAATAGTAATCGTGGAGGTAAAGGTGGAAATGGTAGTTCTGTTGTTGGGAGTAGTAGCAATTCTCGTACATGTCATTATTGTGGAGTTGAGGGACACATTAAAAAGAATTGTTGGAAATTACATGGGAAACCCTCCAAGAACTCAAGTCAGATGAATAATAAGAGGTTTGCAAATGTAGCTACTCAGGATGGCATCCTACCGCTTCCACAATCATCCTCACCGTCTGTCGCCATTTCAGCGGATGAGTATGCTCGTTTAACTGCCACTTTTGATTCACAGCAGTTATCTTCTGGGACTTCAGCTCTGGCTAATACAGGTAACCCTGCTGCATGTCTTTCCACCTCATCTCGTAGTTGGATTATTGACTCAGGTGCTACTGATCATATGACTGGCAACACAGGTATTCTCTCTTCTTTCCAATCTACTGCTAATTTACCTTGTGTTACGTTAGCCAATGGATCTACTGCTTCTGTAATTGGGCGTGGAACAGCAAACCCAACAAATTCTCTTCCATTGTCATCTGTTTTATGTTTATCATCTTTTCCTTTTAACTTGCTATCTGTTAGCCAAATTACCCAAAATCTTAACTGTTGTGTTATTTTCTATCCCAATTATTGTCTTTTTCAGGATCTTGGGACGAAGCAGATTCTTGGTAGAGGGTGTCTGGTGAATGGCTTGTATACTCTTGAATCAACTTCTCAACCAGTGCCTCGATCCATTGCTTGCACAAGTTCATCTTCTCTTTTGCAACTTCATTGTCGTTTTGGTCATCCTCCTCTTTCAACTTTACAAAAGCTGTGTCCTAGTCTTAAAAGGGAATCTACTTTAGAGTGTGAAGCTTGTCAATTTGCTAAACACCATAGAGTATCTTATTCTCCTAGATTAAATAAACGTGTTGAGTCTTCTTTTTACTTAGTTCATACTGATGTATGGGGTTCATGTCCTGTTACATCCAAACTTGGTTTTCGTTATTTTGTGACATTTATTGATGATTATTCTCGGGTTACTTGGCTTTATCCTATGAAATCTCGATCAGAGTTGTTTACTATATTTTGTGCTTTTCATGCTGAAATTAAGACTCAATTCAACAAATCCATCTGTATTTTGAGAAGTGATAATGCCAAAAAATATGTTTCTCATTCTTTTAAATCTTATCTTTCTGAGCATGGTATTATTCATCAGTCTTCTTGTATTATTACCCCTCAGCAAAATGGTGTAGCTGAGCGGAAGAACCGTCACTTATTAGAGGTTGCTCGGGCACTAATGTTTCATATGCAGGTTCCTAAAATATTTTGGGTAGATGCTGTTTCTACTGCCTGTTTTCTAATCAACAGAATGCCCTCTTCTGTTCTTGACGGTCAGATTCCATATTCTCTTCTTTTTCCCTCATCTACTCTTTTTCATCTTTCTCCTCAGATTATTGGATGTACTTATTTTGTTCAAGACATGCGACCTCAGCTTTCAAAACTTGATCCTAAATCTCTTAAGTGTGTCTTTCTGGGATACTCGCGTGAACAAAAGGGGTATCGTTGTTACTCACCTTCTTTGGATCGTTATTTAGTATATGCTGATGTTACATTTTTTGAACATACACCTTTCTTTGGTTTCTCTGTGTCCTCTCCTTCGCCCTCTAGTGCTTTAGGGGATGATTTTCTTGTTTATACTGTTAGTGAACAGGTAGTATCTCCTCCTTCTCGACCTATTATTCATCAAGTTTATTCTCGACGTGTGCATCATTCTATCGAGACACCTCCTGCTCCTGCTTCTTCTTCAGATCCTCCACCACCACCAGATCCTAGCCTTGACCTTTCTATTGCTCTTCGCAAAGGTAAACGCACATGTACTTATCCTGTTTCTTCTTTTGTGTCTTATCATACTTTATCACCTTCCTCCAAGTCTTTTGTAGCCTCCTTAGACTCTATTGCTGTTCCAACGTCCCTTCCTGAAGCATTAGCTCATGATGGTTGGCGAGCTACAATGAAAGAAGAGATGATGACCTTAGAGCAGAATCATACTTGGGATCTTCTACCTTTGCCCTCTCAGAAAAAGGCTATTGGTTGTAAGTGGGTGTTTACTGTTAAGATGAATCCTGATGGTTCTGTTGCTAGATTGAAAGCTCGATTGGTTGCTAAAGGATATGCACAAACATATGAAGTGGATTATTCGGAGACCTTTTCTCCAGTTGCAAAACTTTCATCTGTTCGATTGTTTATTTCCTTAGCTGCTAATTACAGTTGGCCACTTCATCAACTTGATGTGAAGAATGCATTCTTGCATGGGGATTTGAGTGAAGAGGTTTACATAGAGCAACCACCTAGTTTTGTTGCTCAGGGGGAGTCAGGGAAGGTGTGCAAATTAAGAAAGTCTTTGTACGGGTTAAAACAGTCTCCTCGTGCCTGGTTTGGGAGATTTAGTACAGTTGTGATTGAGTTTGGCCTACGGAGAAGTGCATATGATCACTCAGTGTTCTTTACATCATCTACTTCTGGGTGCATTTTGTTGGTTGTATATGTGGATGATATAGTGATAACTGGAAGTGATGAAGCTGGAATTACGAGGTTGAAAGCATTCCTTGGAACTCACTTTCAAACCAAGGATTTAGGATCATTGAAATATTTCTTAGGGATTGAAGTTTCTCGCAGTCAGAAAGGGATTTATCTATCTCAAAGAAAATATTGTCTGGATTTATTAGATGGTGCTGGTTTTATTGAGGCAAAAGCATGTGATGCGCCTATGATACCAAATGTAAAGCTGAAAGCTGAAGATGGAGACTTGTTTGGGAATCCTGAAAAATATAGGAAGGTTGTGGGAAAATTGAACTACCTTACTATCACTCGTCCTGACATTGCTTTTCCAGTAAGTGTTGTTAGTCAGTTTATGTCATCTCCTAGAACCGCACACTGGGATGCTGTTGTACATATTCTGAGATATTTAAAAGGTGCACCAGGACGTGGCATCTTATATCGAAATCATGGTCACCATACTATAGAAGGTTTCACGGATGCAGACTATGCAGGAGATCTTTCAGACAGGCGTTCTACCACTGGTTATTGTGTCTTTGTTGGGGGTAATCTTGTTTCTTGGAAGAGTAAGAAACAGAATGTGGTGTCCCGATCGAGTGCAGAATCCGAATATAGAGCTATGGCACAGACTACCTGTGAACTTATATGGCTACGTCATTTACTTGGAGAAATTGGGTTTGTTCAGTCTAAACCAATGAACTTATGGTGTGACAATCAAGCAGCTATCTATATTGCAAATAATCCTGT
>JBBPFJ010000854.1:0-41985 GCA_037975025.1 Excoecaria agallocha | reverse complement strand
GAATTCCGAAACGCTAAAGAAACACAATATCTAATCCTAACCCAAGAACCACCCGAAATCCGCCAAACACAGGGGGAAAACATTGAATTAAAAACATGAAATCCATGAAATAAATATAATACTAGTATTATAAACGAATCTTGACCCTCAAAAGATGGAAACTAATACAATCTAATAACGGAAGGAGTACCTTTTAGGGAGAGTATCGAGGAACCGAGAAGAGGAATAAGAAGATAAAGCAGCAAGGAAGATGATGCAGGTCATTTCTACTGTAGCATCACCATCGTCAACAACCACCATTTTCTTTTTGTGTTTCTACTAACAATTTTTTTTTTTTTCTTATTTCTTCTTGTTTCTATGTTTCGTCAAAAGAAACAGAAAAGAAAGAGAGTTTGGCAGTCGTGTCTGTGTGAATGGAAGAAGAAGAAACATTTATCGGGTAATGTAGCCTGCACCAGATATGACCTTTTTGTTCTGCTTTTAAGGCACCGTTAATAAACATTGACGGTGCAAAGGGTTGGTTTTTTTTTTTTTTTTTATGTGAATCTGAATATCACGTATTTGAGGGCAGTAGTATAAAGAGCTTGTGGTGCAGGTTTTAACTCCTAACCATTCCCTTATCCTTCCCCCTTGCTTTCCATCTGCCCTTGCAATAAATATTTATTTGTTAAATGATTTAATTTAAATCATTAAAAAGAAAAATAAATAAATAAATATATTATGAATTTAGGTTTAAATTTTAGAGTTATTTTCAACTCCAGATCCAATTTAAAAAATTTTGCAACTTTAACTATGGAATTCGGAAGGACTTTCAATCATGGGACTTAACAGGCCTGCTGGTTCAACCATTGTGTGACACAAATCCCTTAAATAATAAAGTCCAGCTCACATCTTCCTTCTCCAAAAATAACCCATTTCACAAATAGAAGAAGGCCCTAAGTGAAGAAGAGATCACCCAAACAGAACGTTGATTTCTTTATAATTATAATTATTATTATTATTATTTAGAGAGAAAACTCCAATTAAATAGTATTTTGATGTATGCGCATTTCTAAATTGTAAAAGCGCACATATCTTAACAATTGAATATTCATATGGGCACATACCAAAACACATTTTCAAGATACTTGGACTATGATTGGTAGGCTGGAGTATAATGTAATATAATTCAAAGTATAATTAATTCCTTGTTTATTAATTTAAAATTTTTATATGGTAATGTAATGGGAAATACAGGTGTATTTTTTTATACATTAATGAATTTATTATCTAATCCATAAATTTTGCTGGTATTTTTTATTACATTAGCTTACCGTTTCTCCTTAATTCTCTTAAGCAATGTGTGTCATCTCTTATTAATCTTCCCCTTCACAACCACTGTTGCTAACAACACCCCTGTCGATACCAACCTCCGCCTGTCGATGCCGTCCTCCTCTAGTCGCCACTGCCTCGTCTTGCTTCAGATCTCATTTATGTACTCAGATTTTTCCTTTGTTTTGAATTCAATGCAGTCAATTTCTCCTCTCCTTTCATGATTTATTCATTTGATTGCTTACAAATGTTTAGTTATGTCAGGCCTCAGTTCTGCAAAAATTTTTTCTCTTTTTTTTCTTTTATTATTCTCAGTTTACAATGTACTCAAAGCAAACACCCTGCTTTGAACTAAGTATTGAATTTGACATTTATGTGTTGAGTCGAGGTTGAAAAATGATTTATGTGGTGTTGAATTTGAGCTAAATGTGGTGGTGGATAACATTGAAAAAAAATGCATAAAACCTGGGAAGAAAAATTCATGTTTAGTAAGTTTTTTGTCAAAATGCCCATGTAAACTATCTTGTTGTTGAAAGTTTTAATTATAGAGTTGCAAGTTGAAATCTTGGTGTTATTACTTTCAACTAGGTGTCAAAATAAAGTAACTTCAGCCTAGCAATAAGGCTTCAATCACTTGCTTGAGCAACAAATTGAGGATGAACTGTTTTGATAATTAAGAGATCTAAAGTTTAAGGATTTAGAAAAAGGCTTAAAGGTAGAATTATTTTGATAGATGAAGTATTAATCCGATAAAAATATAGTTTAATTTCCTTTTTTTAATTTCTCTTTTATTTCTCTGATGCTAAATTTGCTATTTTGTTTCAGTTTAATGTTACCCTTTTTGTTTGTTCGATGCAATTGGCAGGAGAATGAGTGGGGGAAATTAAAATTATGAGAAAGTTTGATATAGCTTGTTTTCATGGATTGATTTTTTCGATGCTTGCTATTAGCATTCCATGCTTCATATAGAATAGTGATGTAGCAGCTAGCAATCTCATAATTGGTGTAGATTGGAACTCATGATAGGCAGGAGAAAAAATTATACTTGCAAGCACTCTATAATGTCATGGATTTATGTGATAAATATTGTGTGTTAGTGTTGTTGGTTGTGTTGACTCTTGTGAGAATTTGACTAGACTTGCCTAATTAAAAAAACTCAAGAATATTGTTATGTTGCTAGTTTCTCGGCTTGGCATTGAATAACCCTTAATGGACATCATTAGTCCCTGAGCACCAAGGACTTAAAAATTAGGTTATATATATGCATGCTAGTTTAGCCTTTTATCACTGATGTTTTTGCAGCATATAGAAGGTGTATGCGTGTGTGTGTGTGTGTGTATTTAGCAACTTTTCTTGTTGTAAGAACAAAGCATCAGTCCCACCAAGATTATTTGGAAAGAGCTGATAAAGTACGAGGTGAAAGACTTTCATCGAGTTCTTCCACTACTAAATAAGGCATGTGAGCATTTGTCGAACTGACTGGTTCTCCTAAAGCATTTTGACAGTTGAAAAGTATAAAAGTTATAGGTTATTATATAGTTTTTTCTTGACATTTAGGTAGGCAGTAGTATTTTACAAGTCCAGTTGGTGATTTTTGCACCATTTTGAGTATTATTAAACAATTTATTTGATATTTTATAGTTATTATTGCTATGTAAATTTTACTTTTAATGTTAGAATCAAAACTTCATATGAATTGATACAATTTATTTGTAGAAAATAATATTTTTAATTTAGTAGAATTGTATTTTTATATGAGATTGTATTTTTAATATAAATTTTTTTAACATTATGCTTTATTAAGTTTGGATTTTTATCTTTTATAATATAATAAAAAAATAAGTATATAATATAATAAAAAATTAGTTGATAATTATAAATATAATTACATTCCAATACACTTATATAATCAAACCAAATATAGGAATATATTCATATTTACATTATATTACTAATGTTACCAAATATAGTAAATGTAATCACAATTACATTACACTCCATTACATTATATTTCTTAATTCATTACATTATCCAATACATAACAATCCATTATATCTTACCAAACATAACCGTAGTTTTTCATCTAAGAAAAATAAAGACCCATGGCATGAGCTAGAATATGCTAGTGGCGAAGCATACCATAAATGCTTTATTCATTGAAGAATAAAAGGAGCAGTTAGAGAGTTAGATTGCTTTGATTGCTTACTTCAACAATTAAAGAAAACGTAAAGGTGGAACCAGAAGCAACAAAAAGCCCAAACACCATTAGCATCCCAATTAGGTACACAAACTTACACCTTAGTAATTATCTTTTAATTATTTTATTTTTATTATTTATTACTCATTTTATTTTTTAATTATTACTTGTTTATCCTAATCTAATTAAATAAGTTACTTATACTGTTAAGAGTGCTTATCAATTGCACAACATAACTAATGGATGGTTTTAGATCAAAGCTCCTTTTGGAAGAAATTGTGGAATTTGAATGCGCCACTTAAAGTACTCAATATGATTTGGAGGGCCAATTCAATCTGTCTTTCAAGTAATTCTATTATTCGCTCCAAAAAAGTTGATATAGACCCTCAGTGCAAGGTTTGTGGCTTACATGATAAAAGTATTCTCCATGCTTTGGTTGACTGGTCTCGTGCTATAGATTGCTAATCTCGAACTTCATGTGGATTTTTAAGAGGTTTGTTTATGAATTTTAATGATTGGCTAGCATTTATCTTTAATCATCAATCCATTAATATTTGTTTGGAAGTTGTTATGCTTTGTTGGAGTTTGTGGAAACATTGAAATGAGCTTGTTTGGAATGGGAAAAATAGTCAGGTTGAGGATATTGTTGAGGAGGCTATTAGCTTATTTTAAAGCTACAAGATGGCAAAATGTAAGTCTCCTTTTCTATCGAATTCTTATGTTAATTCAATTAGAAACTTGAAAGGAGCATGCAGTAGTGGTAGGGTTAAACCTCCTCTTAATTGGGTAAAAAAGAACATCGATGTAACTTTGTTTGATAGGCAATATACAGTAAGGTATGGTTTTATATTTCAAAGTGATTCTTGCTCTTTCCTAATAGTTGGCAATCGACCTTTACAAGGAGTCTCATCTCCTGTATTGGCAGAATGCCTAATAATACGTGAAGTTCTTGGATGGGTAAAATAAAAAAAACTTGGATCGAGTCATTATCGAGTCAGATTCCCAAGTCATTATTCAGTCTTTGAATTCTCCTATTCATTTTGATTCAATTTTGGCCTTTATTTTAAATGATTATATTAACTTGTGTTCCTCTTTAACAAATATTAGATTCGCTTTCGCAAATAGATCAATGAACTTAGTAACTCATAGCTTAGGTAAAGCTTTGATTTCTTTGTCAGGTCTTTATGTCTGGGAGAATTCTTCGCCAGAATTTTTGTACAAATCTATTAATTTCTGTTAATGCAATTTTGATTTAGTTTAAATAAAAGTTAACCAATCTTTTTAAATTTTAGGATTAAATACAAATTAAGACCCAAATAATAGAGTAACTTAAAATGTTGGATCCTATCTTTAAAATCTTACAACATCAGTCCCTAATTTTGACTTCCTTTTCAATTGAGGGACTCTGCTGCTATTCTATCGCTATTGAAAGGAAATGACGAACTAGCGACAAAATAGTAATAGTGTCCATCAATTAAAAGGGGAATCGAAGTTGGAAGTTGACATTATAAGATTTTGAAGATGGGATACAATATTGTAAGATATCCTATAGTTGAGACCCTTTTTTGTAATTAACCTTAAATTTTATTTACGAATTAATGTTGGCTAAGTTTTAATTAGGTTTTTAATTAAACTCTTATTTCAAATTACTATATAGGGTATACTTTTTATTCTCAATTATACTCATATTTCACCCCTATTTTTAGACCATTATTAATTGCTACTATATACCTTAGAATATTGTACATTGCCTATAAAAATTAGAATATTATATTTCAAAGTAGGTTAATAATGGGATTTTCCTATGGCTATCATAGACTAAAGTGAGGTAACTAAAACTGTAATTTAAGTTTCCATTCTCAAATCCTCAATCATTCCTTATCTTAAAGACAACAAACAATTAAGGCCCTTTAGTGTCATCCTCATTAAGCTTAATCCTTTCACAAGGATTCTTAAGCTTGTAGAGCCATTTAGTTGAATAAGTCCTGTGATTTGGGAATAAAATCCATTTAACAAAATGCATGCTTAGCCATTAACCATTCTGCTTACACAAGTACTAACGATATAGATAAACTTCTTTAGAAAAGTGCAAAACATCCTTAACCCAAATACAAATAGTTCAATTACTGGTATTTGCGATTTTAATCTGTAAAATTAAAAAGACCTAAAATGATGCCATATTGACCTAATAAGGCTACTTGGAGTCACATCACCATATCTTGGTCCATATTGATAGCATAAATCCCCTCAACATTTTGAAAAAGTTGTTCATGAGTTGAACATTGTTCAAGATTGCTTTCTTTAAATGATTAATGCATGTTTATGTTGGTAAAGTAATATTCAGAACAAATACAAAGTCACATCACACAATTATTAATGGTATCTCTGTAATGAAAGAGGACTAAACATACACTACAAGAAAATCAGCAAATAGCAACGGAAATTAGCAACCGAATATGTTGAATTTCGGTTGCTAATAAAAATTAGCAACGAAAAATAGCAACGGAATATTTAGTTGTAAATTTGGCAGTTGGTATTTTTAGCAACGAAAATTATTTTCCGTTGCTATTTTTACCAACGGAATTAGATTTTTCGTTGCTATATTTAGCAACCGAAATCAGATTCCGTTGCTATATTTAGCAACCGAAATCAGTTTTTGTTGCTATTTTTAGCAACCGATTATTTTTAGCAACTGAGTTGAAGTTTCGGTTGCTAAATTCAGCCAAAATTATAAAAACATTTGCGACGGAATATTCGTCGCTATTCCGTCACTAAATTAAGGAGGAATTATTCAGTACTTTATCCTACAGCAATATACTTACTCAGCATTGCAAGATGCAGTTTTCATTCAATCCAGAAAACAAATGATATAATGGATCAATGGCTGCTTTTTGCTAAGTAAACAATAATGTGTTCAAAAGTATTGGTCCATTCACGGTGCTTCCGAAAAGAAGATATTTGAAACCATTTAATCTTAATTTGAATATCATGAAAGAACAGCAGAGAGACAAAAAAAAAAGTCATGGAGAAAAGTACTGCTATGGTATGGGAGAGATATAATAACTAATAGCAACTGTAAATATATTCAAACATGCTGAAAGCTAACACTGCTTCAAATGGAGTGATAACAGGGGCTAAAAACTCTTTACTGTCCAGGAGAGCAGTTTGGGCACAGGAAACATAGATGAAGACATCACACTGTTGCAACAGGTTGCTCTTATAATCTAATTACAAGAATTTAGCCAACAGACAACAGCAGATGAAGTGAGGCTTACCTCAGGAAAGTTAGCCAATTTAGCAGGGTTTGGTCTTCCCATAACAAGAGTGTAAGCCTTTTTCCTAGCACCAGTGACAAGGTCTTTCATCTGATGAATCATGTCGAGGTAACCAGCTGCACCAAATTAAGCGAAACCAGAGAAATGACTATCAATATTTTAACAAGTTATTTATCAGTAGCAAATCGATGAATATTCATATATAACAAACAGATAAAGGCTTCAAATACCCTTTAAAAACCTTTAAAAATAATTATGCAATCCTGTTATTAATCAAACATGTTATACATAAAAATTATAAACTATAAAGACGGCCACTTTGTGATTCCTACTTAGTGATTACAACATATAGCTAGTTGTTTCATGTTTTATTCCCTATCAATTGTTAGAAAACAAAGATCAAGCAAACATTCAAATGCTAGCAGGAGTAGGGAGGGAAACCACATGACATAATTTTTATATTGGCAATGAGATTTCTACATGCGCCTTGACTAACCACAAGAATAGAAACCATTGTTAAGTTGATGTCTGAGAGAGAGAGAGAGAGAAGGCTTGGCAGGTGGAGGTGCAATATATAAGAAAAAAATGTGAAAGCTGTTGTGCATACAAAAGAGCGGAATGAGACTTATATGGCAGGCAAATTTGTTGTTATTTCACACCTCAAAACATTAAAACAATCACTTCACACAACAACGTGAAGCTATTATAATAAACAATATTAACTCAAGGTTATAAACCTGTAGCCCAGCATATATGTAATTTGAACTGTCAAGATCCCAGGAACATGACCAAGCAGGAGCCTGTAAACCAGATGTCAGTGCAATGACAGACCAATAAATTACCAAAAACTAGATAGCATGAATCCTCTTATTTACCAACATAAGCATTATAAAATACGATAATGAATGATTACTCATTGTAGAAGTAGGAGAGATCAGACATGTTTTGAGGCGGGCAACAAGAGAGAAATCCCAGTAAACAATAACCATGGTATGTGCCCCAGTCTATGAGAAAGGCAAACTTAAAATCATTATGACAATTGGACAGTATTAGCACAGAAACTTTATATTAGGCAAGTCAAATGCTTGGAGTTATTACATATTCTGCACTCAGGCTTGACTTTTTGGTTACAAACAGCAGCGAATTATTTGTTCAGAGGAGATTAATATAACTAAATTAAAAATTATATTTTAGGTTTTTTTATTATTAAATTATTAATCGCTTAAAAAAATGAGAGAGAGAGAGACTGGGAGCTTAAAAATACAGAAGCAATTATCGGTGGTATGGACAATTCCAGCTAATGCTAAAAGCCTACGAGAAATAAAAAGAGTGCAATAAACAACCATATCACTGTCCGCTTTGATTTCTCAAATTATCTAATCAACAAAGTCTCTTTCTTTCTCTTACCAAGAAAGAAATAAAAAATCTCTTTCTTTCTCTTACCAAGAAAGAAATAAAAAATCTCTTTCTTTCAACTTTTAATTACACTAATATTCATCTAATCTCAACTTACAGCACTAACTGTCTCTTCTTCAAATTAGTTTTCAGCAGCACATTGGACAGCGATCTTTGTGGCTAAGAATCTCCATCGTCCCCACCACCACCGCTAAGCCACAACAACCCATCAAAATCCTAATTAAGTTAATGATTAGTACTTGTTATAGTAACCATAAATAATTATGCCCTCCAAAATCCTCTTGCAATCCTTCTGGTGTGTGATAATTAGTGGCATTTCCACTAAATGTTAGCAGATAATTATTGTTTGGCAAAGTTTGGTTTGTTTAAAGCTATAAAACCAGATAACATATTACTTGCCCAAAATTGCATTACCGAATAAATTATTATTGTGGCTCAAACATATTATATATATATATATATATATAAACTATTTATTTATTTATTTTTGAAATAACCATCACCTTCGATTGCTTATCTGAAAATAATACTGGGAACTGGACATTTGATAAAAAATTAAATGCTAAGAAAAGAAAGGCGAATTTGCAAGTGAACTTGCCAACTGCATGAAAGAGTTGAATCTATCTCTGTCTATGGACAGTTCTTCTATCCATCATCTGATCAATAAATTTTACTTGAAACAGACTAATGATAGAATGCCAAATAATAGAAATGATTTGTCTGGTCTGTGCAAGTAAAGCCCTCTGTTATTGGATGCTGACGTGTAAATTGTTATATCCTAGTGGGATTCTTGCTATTGTGAACCTCTAAATTATGTAGCCAACTATAGACAGAATGTAAACATGAATAATAACAACATAAAAATATAAATGAAATCAACAGCCAATACATGGACTACTGTTTATTAGATGGCAAACTATTAGCAGTTCAGTTCATTATTGAAAATATATGAATTAAATTTAAGCAACAAACATCTGATCTGACTCCTATTAAAGCCATGAGCCTAACTACAAATAAGCACGTACTAGACGCAACATGTAACCCATAATCAAGCTAACCAAAAGCATTTAAAAACTCCAATATAACTTACTTGACAATTGAGAAAAATTGGCTCATATTGACATCAAATTATTAAAAAACATCTGTTTACAATTCATCATGATCTAAGTTAGCAGCAGCCATCATCGTGCATTTGAATCCTGTTACTTTTACCCATGCAATTTGGTTGTAAAAATAGTACAAGTTCAACGAGAGTTTAGTGCAATTAAAAAATTCCTAAAATAAAGTAAGACAGCTATCAAACACAGCTAATTTAGGTAGGCCTCACACAGCTCCAATTTGTTTTCAGGCTTGGATAAGGATCCACTGAGTCAAACCTGGTGATACTATGCATAATATAATATCCCTCCACTGGACAGTGCTGTCCTACATAATCAGCATAATATTGGAAATGCAACAGAAAATTAAAGGCCAAGAGAATCTCTTCTAGTGCTATATCTACACCTTACTTTCCATTATCACTTCATTTTTTCAGATTAAAATTCTATCTATTAGAATCGCCTCAACTATCCACCTAAGGTTAGGCAATTTTGAAAAGCTATTACGACCAATTTAACGTAAATTATCTCCTTTAATATCTTACAACATTTTAGAATTTCTTATTTATAATTAATCAATTTAATTAATTGACAGCCACAATTACCTAATATTGTAGCCACAAAGTTTACACTTAACTTCACTTTAACAAATTTAAGGGACTCAACTATGCAAATCTATTTAACAAAATCATCACAAGTTTCCTAATATGTCCCAGACATGCCATTTTCATAACTTCCTTTCTAATTAACTAAAACATACAATAACATCAACAGTGTCACCATCAACCCATTTCTGCGTCCAACAAAATCTAAAAACATTCACAGCCATCCCAATTCAATGTTTAAAGAACAATTAAAACATCTTCATGGTCAACAATTATAGTACGCACAGTAGAATATGCCAAAAATCGATTATTTGTTTCGAAATATATAAAAAATCCAACAAAATTCAAAATCAAATTAAAAAAAAATAAATAGAAGTAGATTTGGTGGACACATACCAATTAAAGGCAATTTTTCTGCATTTTCATCAAGCATTTCGTTCATCAGAAGCTCACTATTAGAATCGCCTCAACTATCCACCTAAGGTTAGGCAATTTTGAAAAGCTATTACGACCAATTTAACGTAAATTATCTCCTTTAATATCTTACAACATTTTAGAATTTCTTATTTATAATTAATCAATTTAATTAATTGACAGCCACAATTACCTAATATTGTAGCCACAAAGTTTACACTTAACTTCACTTTAACAAATTTAAGGGACTCAGCTATGCAAATCTATTTAACAAAATCATCACAAGTTTCCTAATATGTCCCAGACATGCCATTTTCATAACTTCCTTTCTAATTAACTAAAACATACAATAACATCAACAGTGTCACCATCAACCCGTTTCTGCGTCCAACAAAATCTAAAAACATTCACAGCCACCCCAATTCAATGTTTAAAGAACAATTAAAACATCTTCATGGTCAACAATTATAGTACGCACAGTAGAATATGCCAAAAATCGATTATTTGTTTCGAAATATATAAAAAATCCAACAAAATTCAAAATCAAATTTAAAAAAAAATAAATAGAAGTAGATTTGGTGGACACATACCAATTAAAGGCAATTTTTCTGCATTTTCATCAAGCATTTCGTTCATCGGAAGCTCACCGGAGCCTCGTCGGAACAGATCTAACACCACCACCTTGGAGATCGAGATCCCAAGGTTCTATTTTTGGTATTCACGCGCCTAATCGCCATACCATTAATTGGAAATCGAGCTGGAATCGGCGATGGGTCCCTTCTCCGATCTACATGTTGCCGACAAGAGAATAAAAACGGAATACGTCGGTATGATCGCCTTGCTCTATAACTCGTCGAGGCAGGTTATGTCGCCGGTTGCTGACATGAGTCACCGGAGGGAGAGAGAGGCAACGGTAAGGTGAGGGAAAACGGGAGAGGGGGAAGGGAGAAGAGTAGACGCGTGATGCCGCTTGTGATGGAGAGATTGTGGCGCTACATTGATAGGCGATGGCTACATCGGCGTGCCGGAGATGGCATCGTTTATCAGTGGCAGCGCCCTTGCTGCCTTCCTCCCCTGCTTCCCCGATTTCCCCTTTTTCCTTTTTTATTTTCCTTATTTCCTATTACCTTATTAGAGTTTATGATCTAATATTGTCCTCTAGAATATTCTAGGGACTAAATTTCAATCATTATTATTATTATTATTATTATTATTATTATATAATGGAAATAATGGTACAAATTTGGTATTAAGGGTAGGTTTTGTTGTGGCTACTCAGCTTTCCTTCTTGTTACTATCACTGCACAGACAAGATAATTAGAGTCTAAAAGAAATTATTAAATTAAAATACTTTGTGACGCTTATAAAATAAAATTGCTTTTGAAGTTTTTTTGAACTAAATTTTTGTTTAAATTATTCACTGTTTTTATAACGTAAATTAGGTATGAAGTTATTACTACTATTCTTGGTAAAATAAGAACTATTCCGTGGATTACTATGAAATTTTTTAAATTGCAATTTTATCTTAGAATTATATATATATATATATTCTAAATTTTGTGGTGGTTCTTCTATGTCAGTGGTTACACATAATGGCATGATTAAGCAAAGAAATAATTGAGAAAATATAAATTTATATTATTACCAAAAGAAGAATATTAAGCATAATCATGATTTTGCAACATTAACAAATACTCAATCCCGAATATACCAAATATTCTTTTTTTAAATATTTCTACATGATACATTTTAAAATGTATAAATGAAAAATAAATTTGATATAATTCACGAATTTTATTTTTTAAAATTAAATGAATATGTGAATTGTGATATAGATGATTTCACACGTGCCGTTTTCATTTTTTCTTCTATCCCAATTATATTATGTTGCTTGACAATAGAAATTAGAAAAGCTTGAATTTGAAATATTTAATCAGACTAGTTCGTATTAATTGTTTTTTTAATATTGGTGTATTTTACATTTAATTATAATATTAATTTAATTTGCAGCAAAGAAATATATCATAGCTTAATTTATATTTTATATTTCTAACAAACATGAAAAATACTTAAATGCCCCTCATTTACCAACGAAATTTAAATTTGATTGCTATTTTAGCAACCGAAAATAAATTTGGTTGTTATTTTAGCAACGAAAATATATTTCGGTTGCTATTTTTCATTGAAAGTGAAATTTAGCAATGGAATTAATTTTCCGTTGCTATTTAGCAACGGAATATGAGTTTTGTTGGTAAATAGCAACGAAATTCTACTTCGGTTGCTAAATTAGCAACGGAAAAAAATTCTGTTGCTATTTTTCGTCATAAATTTTATTCGCCATTTGTTGCCGCCTTAATTAGCAACGGAATACAAATTCCGTTGCTAATTTTTGTTGCTAAATAATGGCGCCAGAAATTTCCTCCACTTTTAGCAACGAAAGCTAACCAAATATTTTTCTGTTGCTAATTTTATAAAGTTCAACCAAATTTAGCAACGGAAACTATTTTTCGTTGCTAAATAGCAACGAAATTGTGTTTTCGTTGCTAAATTAGCAACGAAATTTATTCTGTTGCTATTTTTTCGTTGCTATTTCCAGATTTTTTTGTAGTGATAATCCATAAATGTGAATGATCGTGTGCTCCGTATACTTAAAGCCTTTCTAACCCCTGATTGTCCATTGTTAATACTAAGGTTGTGAAGTGCATATCAATTTGGCTTTACATCAACTGTATATATGGTTCCCCATCTAAAGTCATCTTACTGTCATCTATCACCAATATATGAATGACATTGACCTCGAGTAGAAATTTCACAGGCCATTATCGATTTTCCCACCAAGGCTCCCATATTAGTTCTCATGTAAATCTTAAAGAGTTTATCATAAACCAACCTTTAAAGTATGGGTGTGTGTAATGCAAAATTTTAGGATCAATGCCTGCAAATGATGAATGCAAAAAAATAAATGAAAGCAATAAAAATTAGCAAACAATGTGACCCTAAATTTTTTTAATCCGCAATAGAGTCACTATATAGAGCGCCTATGACTCTAGGGTTTGATGCCATTTTGATCCCTCATTTGTTTGCTTTGTTAGGACTAGTGGAGAGGAGAAAGCCAACTTTTTTCTTAATGTATGGGTAGAAAATTGGTAACCCATTTTGTTCTGGGTTCCACAAATTTTTTTTAATTAGGGTACAAGTTAGGTATCTTAGTTGTTTGCTAAATCTTATATTGATAAAGCGTGGAATGAATTTATCTGAGAAAGAGAGTTGGTAGTGGTCGTTCCCGATCGGATGACTTGATCCTGCAAGAAGGAGTGTCCGATCAGACCAGGCGTTAGCACTCCGAAGCTTAAATTAGTAGCTTTTCTAGAGAGATAATATTTAGAGAGAGAATCTCAAATGTTCAATACCTAGAGCCATTATACTTTTGGCTATTTATATGAGATAAATGAGGGATACTTGAGTACCTTGGAGCATGATAACTGGCAGTTGGAGCATAAGAGCAATGATGTGACAGGGAGTAGGTGGAAGGTATGGACGCTAGCTTGTGTCAGTGAATTGATAAGACATGGCATCCCATCATTCTGATTGGACATTGTGCCCTTCTATCTTGTCTTTCAGCTCACATTTTTTCCTTTTTGCTAATGGGCCTTAGGCCCTACCAATGCAATTGGGACGACTGATTAGGCCTTAAAAAATATTTTTTCCGTGGTTATCACTTGTCCCCCCTTCAAAGGGTCCAATCGGGCGAATTATATTTTTTTGGTGATATTTTTGAATTTTTAAGAGGTGCAAATCTGAAGAGTAGTGTCCATTCATTTCACACAGTTGTTTTGCATTTAATGCCTATGCGCATGCCAACAATTGTGCTTCGTTCTCCGTAACATAATAACAGATTGGTGACACATAGAAGTCATCCAGTGGAGAAGCGCTTAAAGTATTCTTGAAACTTTCTACCTATAAAAAAGTGAATTTAGTGCGAGTTTTCCTCATTTTTCAGTGATCCTTACCAAAATTCTGCCAAATTTTCTTTGTGAACCTTTGTTCCCTTAACTCTTAGCAACAATCCTTGGCTTTCGAATTTCAAAGATTTCAGAGTTTTTGTGAGATTACCTAAGTAAATAATCCCTACCTTTTATTTTCTTTCTTATTCATCACATTTACTTCTCGCCCTCAACCAAAGATGGCTTTAAGTAACAACCAGTCTATAGATAGGAGCTTTCTTGAGGAATACAAGAATCGAAAGCCTCTCGCTCATCCTTCACGATTGATAGAAGATGAAGTGGTGAGAATTCCTTCATAGTACTATATTCCTTGCAGAAGTGTCAGTGATAGCCTGCCCAGATTCCATGGTAGTGATAGAAGGACCTTTCAGTCATGAAAAGAATGAATGGTTCATCTGCCAACTATAGAGCTTAGACGTAAGAATGAGGCTTCCTTTTAGTGCATTCAAGATGACGATTCTTAGGGGTTATGAAATTGCTCCTAATCAATTGCATCCGAATGGATGGAGGACGGTGGCCTGCTTCAAGATCCTGTGCAAAATAGAGGCGGTGGACCTATTCACTCACTTCTTTTATATTTTCGATCGAAGTAATAGGTCGGAGTACTACTTTACTAGCCGACAATAGCGAAAAGTCTTCACTGTCCCATCTTTAATAAAGGGCTTCAAGGAGAGATACTTTTTAATGGGGATGACTAGTGAGTTTGGAGTACCACTTAGCCGATCAGCAGGAGCCACCATCCTGAAAGATCAGGATGCCAGTTAGTCTCTTTATGAAGGTGACATCCAAAAACTGATAAATGTCATGGCGAGGCAGGGATGACCCTACGACTCCAACTATCTCCTTAGTATGTTGTTTGGATCTTCAAGCTTTGAAGCTGGTAAAAATGCAAAACGTGAGCATTTTAATGGAAATGAGGGGTAGGGCATATATTTTAACAATTCACGCATTGTATGTGAATCTATTATACTTGTTTTGAACAAAATGGCGAAAGGGGATGATGTAACGAAGTAGCTTATCGATCGAGCCAGGGCTAAAAGGGAGGTCGAGCACTTGGCCAAAGAGGAGAGAAGGACTAAAAAGAGGAAGATCTTGCCCATCTCGGAGATTCATGTTTCCAAAAGCATAGTAAGTGCTCCTGCACCCTCTGCTATTGCAGCTGCTGTAGTGACTTCGGCTCCTATTACTGCGATCATTTCCCCCATTCATCCTCTTCTGACAATTACTGGACCGACAATGCCTTCTTCGATCGTAGCAGGATAGTGCCCACTTAGGCATCTGCAGCTGAGGGATGAATCTGACGATGAAAAGCCACAGCTATCCCTACGCCCTCGATTATCAACTCAAAAAATAACGGCGTTAATAGATGAGGCGATGCAAAAGAAGACTGAGGAGGCAGTAAAGAAGAAAGCTGCTAAAGTTATGGCTGTTGTGGATGCTCGAGTCGCTGCAAAGGGCAAGAAACTATTCAAAGCGAGCCCATCCGATGGCCTCCAAGGAGAGCTCTGAGGAGTCAGGCTCCTTCCTTAGATGATATCCTAAATGAGCGATTTAGGAAGGACTGGACCGTGACCAGCAGGGGTGTGCCGAGTTTCATTTACCAAGATCTCGTATAAGAGAATGATTTCAAGGCAATAGGGGAGCTCACCTTGCTCTTCCGAGAGTACAACCTGTTTTAGCAGCAAATCATAGAGGTAACGCTCATATCCACTCTTCCCTTCTCTGTTTTCTCTTTTTGTTATTACTTACTTATTATTATATTTTTTGCTGACCATTGCCTTATCTTTGTTTCTTAACTAATAAAAAAAGGTCTGTGTCTGCACAGTATGGTGGCATTTGCCCGATCGAAATGGAAGGACACCGTTCGTCAGAGGAGGGAAGCAAAAACCATCAGTAATAAAGCCAAGAAGGAGTACCTCCTCTTAAAGTCGGAGGTGGAGGCATTAAAGAGGGAAATAGCCCGACAAGCCCAAAACCTTAGGTCTCAACAAAGGGAAGTGGATTATCTAAAAGGAGATGTCTCTTATCTTATAACAAACAGTCCTCTGTGTAAGTGACTCAAGGAAAAGGTAGCCAAGCTGAGGGATGAATTCTCACATCTCTCTTTTGAGTGCACTAAAGCCAAGGCAGATAGAGCAAAGCCAACACGGATAAAGACAAGGCTTTGTCTGAGCATAATGTTCTCCAGGGCAGGAAGAATTCCATGAAGATAGCTCTGGCAGAGAAGGAGGTGGTGTGGGGTGAGAGACTGGCGAAGGAGCTAGATTCCCAAATAGAGGAGCTCCTTGACCAATTAGGTGAGGCCTAAGGGAGGCTGCTGACTCAGTTGATTTATGCAGCCGGACAGCATTTCCTTGAAGCTGAGCTTGACTGGATGAAGGATCCAGGAAGCCTTTTCGATCCTCCTTTTAGTGATGATGATGAAGAGGCCCCCCAAACTGGAGTGACTAAAGGAACAGAAGAAGAAGCTCCTTCATTATCACAGGTAGGCATCAGTTCACCGACTGAGCCTGAAATCATTCTCCTCTACCAACTGAACCTGAAGTCATGGCCCCTCTACCAATAGAGCCTACTGCTGAAGGAGTCGTTAAGTCTTTATAGTTTTCTATCGAGATAAAGGTCGAGCCTACTACCAATCAGACCATAGAGCCTACTGCTGACCCAAGCGCTACCATAAAAATTGTACATATAGAGACTTAGGCTTTTCATTTCCTTGTAATGGTTTCCTTATTTTTTATAAAGTTGTCAACGAGAATTGTAACTTGTAAAAAAAATTTTATATATGAATACAATTCGATTTGCTTTTCCATTGTGCCTTCATAATGCAATTTTCATTTTAAAGAGATCATATAAAATCAAATATAGAGATCATATAAAATCAACTAAGGAGAATACTTCATGAATTTGAAGATGTTTTTCAAGCATTGTAATCCATAACTCTTAGGGTCAATAATCGATTAATCTGATCGAATTAAAAAGATAAAACCATTCATTATGGCGTGAGTTATGACTTAGATTTTAGGCGCATGACGTCAAGCGTAGCGAGTGACTTTTCAGTCCTGTATTCACTTGAGGTGTAATCCAATCGGATATAAAGATTGGCTATCTGTAGGAGGGTCATGCATGGTGAATAACCATTCGGTCTTACATTTACTTGAAGATTTGGTGATTTTGTACATCGAGTACCCAGGAGAGATTATTACTCAATTGTTGACCTTTGCATTTTGGGTTCAGGTTGACGTTAAACGTAATAAAGGAGTCAATGGAGATCAAATTGAGGTGTCTTGCATTTTTGATTCGGGAATGACATTGAACCTAGTAGACGAACTTATAATGGAGAAAAACTTTTGCATTTTGGGCTCGAGATAGCATCGAGCCTAGCGAGGGATTTATGCCAGTCGAGACTAGACGTAGAGTTAGATGGAGTTTTTAGCTTTCGTATTTTAGACTTAAGATAGACATCGAGCCTAGCGAATAAGCATCACTATTTTTAATGCTTCGATCGGGATGAAAATCGTCGATCAGAATGAATGTCATCAATTGGAATTTTCATCGATCGGGATAAAAATCGTCGACCCAAATTTTTATCGATTGGAATAAAACAAATAGCCTATAAGTAAATATCAAATCTAACAATTAAGTAGCTATGAACATGCCTTTTTTCAAAGATGGAGAAAACTTGCTTCTACCAGATCCAAATCTTGACATCTATCCTGGATATTCATTCGGTTGGAATAGAATATGAACCGATAGGATGAGAGGCCAATCTCTATAGGTATCATTATCTCTAAACTGTAGATAAGAGAGAATGGCTTCTGATGAGTGCCAGCTCTTGGATAGGTCCTGTAAAACTATAAGATACTATGCAATTTTTTAGTCCAGTTGCCTTTTGCCTCACCCAGTCACTTCTTCATGCCTTTCAAGAGTGTTCGATTAGAGACCTCAGTCATCCCATTACTCTGTAGATACAAATTTTCACCTGGAAGTGGTCGGCTGAGTAGTGGTGGGTTAGTAAGGAACTTATTTAATTCATCGAAGGCTTGCTGGTAGTTGGCTTCCTAGTTGAAAGCTTCATTCTTTCACAATTTCTTGAAGAAGGGGGTGCACCATTTGGCTGAAAAGGAGATGAACCTTCTGAGGGCTGTTATTTTGTCATTCATCTTCTGAACATCTTTCACACTACTCGAAGGTTGTATCTCTAAGATTGCCTTTATTTTATTAGGATTGGCTTCAATGCCCCTTTGGGAGATCATAAAGCCGAGAAATTTTCCTGAAGGCACCCCGAAAATGCACTTCTCAGGATTGACCTTTATTTGGAAATTATTCAATATGTTAAAGACCTTTGCCAGATCTGCAAGATGTTCTTCGAGGCTTTTGCTTTTGACGATCATATCATCCACGTAGACTTCCACATTCTTCCCTATCTAATCTTTAAAGATTTTTTTCATCAATCGTTGATATGTAGCACCTGTATTTTTTAATCCGAATGGCATAGCTCTGTAGTAGAAAGTGATGTGGTATCACATGGCATAAACATAATGATCATGCAGTGAAAAAATTAAAAATTTTGATCATACATGCCATGCAATATATAATATAAAATCTAAACATGCAATTTTAAGGTTTTTAATAAACTTACAACTTTGGATGCTCTTCAAAACTTGATTTTTGCAATGGCCAATATATAAGATAGACTTATATATATCCGATCTCGATCCCCAATGCCAAAGGTGTTGCCTTTGCGCCACATCACTGTATGCTCACACACACACTTGCAAAGATGGCTTAAAACTAGAGTGTTAGCTCTAATCCTTTTATATTTGGCAATGGGTATTCAAACAAAGACACAAGATCTTATCTTGTTATTTTTAGGGTTCATAAATGGTTGCCAAAAATCCAAGATAAGAAGAAAGAATTCTTTTTCCTTGAGAGTGGCGGTAATGAGAGAGGAAAACCTTACCAGGTCAAATAAAATTAAACAATTTATATCACTTGTTTAGGAAATCTTGTGGTGGCCGAAATCCCCTAGGTTTTAGGTATTATTTTCAGTCTCTATCACATCCTAATTAAGTGATCTAAATTAATTCAAATTCTATTAGTATTTAAATTCAAATTAATTTAAATTGACATTAGTCATTTAATCAAAACAAATCACTTCATTAGGGTTTAATGTGTGTGCCGAATTCAACTAGGATTCTAGCTTGAATTTAGGCTACACCATCTCCCTAATAAAGTATTTATTCTTAATTCAAATATTTTTAGGATTTAAAAATAATTACCTTAATTATCCAAAGATAATTTAATTAATTAATATTAAACCTAGTAATGCCGATTTTCCCTCTCTCATGGACCAAGGTACATTTAGCAATTTAATACCCATTATCCACATTAATTTGACTTTAAATAAAAGCCCAAATTAATTTTCAATACTTTATCTTAAATATTTTAAGCCCAATGCTTTGTGTACGATCCTATAGGTCCATTTAATATTGGCAATAAATTAATAAATAATCCAAATGCTATATATATTCTCTAGCAAGATATTATAATATTCCAAATTAAATGAAAATGCAAATGACATTTAGTGACCTAATACAATTTTGCATAGTCCTTTACCCATAAATATCAGAATTAATATAAGGCATGAAACTAGTCATCCTTATATATACTAATTCCTTTCTTGATATTCCAGTGACACTGAACTCTTAGATAAATAATGATTACTTATTATTTCATCTGGGTATGGCCATACACTTCCAAATTTACTGATCAAGTGGCCGAATATATTTTCTCTCTTATCGAGAGGGATAATTCCTTTACTTCTCTCATGCTCTCTAACATGAATTAGTGCATGCCCAATCATACCCATACTTGTCAACCTATTATGAGTACGTTAGGTGTATGTCAAAGTACACAGTAATTCATAAAGAGTTTCATAGAGATTTTAGGTCAAAGCACATAAGAAAGACTTATGACTTATACCATGTAGTGTTCTCATGAATGGATCGAATCCAGATACCATGTTCTAAACATGTATCTATGATCTCTAATTGACACTCTAGTCCTTATGATTCTTAAGATAGAACTTAACTTATCAGAGAGAGCATACTAATCTTAATTCATTTGTTATTCCCATAACAATAACCGACTAGGGATATTTAGAATGAAGTCTCAATTGTTTCATGGTCTTACAACCATGTGCCTCACACATGATAACTTAAACTGAAACAACATTCTTAGATAGTTCTATCATTTGATATGCATAGGAATACAATAGATAAAACAAATACCTCATTTATTAACCTAAATGTTTATAACAATGTATTGGGGCTAGGGCTTACACTAACAATCTCCTACTAGCACTAGTCCCAATTGGACATAGCCCTAAGACCAAACGCTTTCAAATGAGCTTTGTGTAGATTTGGACACAACTATTTCATCAAAGGATTTGTTACATTATTTTTACTTGCTATCTTGCTAATCTTGACATCCCCATGATCAATTATTTCTCTAATCAGGTGGTACATTTTGAGTATGTGTTTGAATTTCTGATGTGACCAAGGCTCATTGGCCTGTGCGATGGCCCTGTTATTGTCACAGAAAATTTCTAGTAGATCTAGGATGTTTAGGACCACTCCTAATCCAAAAATAAAATTTCTAATCCAAATAGCCTCCTTTGTAGCCTTACTCGCTGCAATATACTCAAATTCTGTAATTGAGTCGGCAATGGTCTCTTACTTTGAGCTTCTCCAGCTGACAGCACCACCATTGAAAACAAAATCAAAACCAGATTGCAATCTAGAATCTTGAGTGCTGGTCTGAAAAGCAGCATCGGCATAACCTGGTATGACGAGCTCTTCTTGACCACCATACACCAAGAAGTGATCCTTAGTCCTTTGCAGGTACTTTAAAATCCCTTTTACAATAGACCGGTGCTTCTCACCAGGGTCTTGCTAAAACCTACTGGTTATACTCAGTGCATGAGCAACATCCAATCTAGTACATGACCGGTGTCTAGCAAGTGTACTAAATCGGCTAGTAATATAGGGAAATATAGATTAAGACCCCAAATATTATACCTAAAGGAACATGGATTGCTAAGGATATTATCTATATATCAATTAAATTAACCCGAGATTGTTTCCCAAATATTTTTGATTTAAAAGCAAAAATTAAATAAAATAAACAATGAAATAAAACAAAAACTAAAATTAAACTAACATGAATTAAAAATAAAACAATAACTGAAATTCTCTTATTAAAGGAACTATTCATCTTAACTTTCATTGTAATGACTTAAATTGAATTCAAACACCAGTGATTATGAAAAAACTAGGAATAAAGCCAGATATCTTTATTCAAGTATATCATTCTTAGTATTAAAATCATAGATAAATCTAATACTCAGCATCAAAATCCAGTTTAACTTCCTAAAAATTCATTAAACTCTTTTTCAAGTAATTCAATTTCAATTTATTCTTAGTTCCTCCTCTCTTAGTATTGATCAATAAAATCAACACATAATTATCTCATATTTCGGATGATAATCATGCATAAATATTAAATAACTAATCTAAGAACATGCAAATCAATAACTATATCAAAATCAATTTTTAGTTATTCACTCAATAAATGTTATAATCAATCTCAATACAATCAAAGATAAGAATATGCTTAAAACCAAGAAATAATCAACCGATATTGAAATTAAGCTCAATTAAGTCATAACAATGAAAATAAAAGATTTCAAGAATCCATTAGCAAAAGAAGAAAAAACTACATCCTAAACATGGTTAAAAACTAAAACAACATAAAAAAAACTAAAACAAATTTGAACAGGAAAATATTAAATAAAAACAAAAAAAATTGGAAAAACAAAGTAAAACTAAAACTATTGAATTCTACTAATATATTCTACTTGATTCTTCTAATTGGTCCCCCTTCTTTGGTGTTTGAGTCTTCTATTTATAAGCAAAATATGTTATAGAATTTTTCTAAACTTCCTCAATTGGAATAGGAAAATAATCCTTCTTGAATTGGAAAAATGAAAATCCTTCGTAGCATAGGAGTGTCTTATGCGTGGCCTTGCAAAAATTCCTCTTTGGTGATGCACTGCCATGTATCAATTATTTTAAGATACATGGCCATGCAAGTCCCTTTGTTAAATTTCACATGGCCATGCATTTTTCTTTGTTTTATTTCACGTGGCCATGTAATTTCAGTAACTAATGGACATACGGCCAAACATTTCTCTTTAGTTTTTCTTCACGTGGCCACTCAATTTCTTCTTCCTTGATACACACAGCCATGCATAATTTCCTTCTTTGAGATACATGGCCACGCATTGAACTTTTGGACCTTACGTCAATTATCTTGCATGAATTTTCCAATTTTACAATTTTGGCCCATAATTACTTGCCTTTTTACAATTAAGTCCTTTTCTTAGCAAAATATACTTGAAAAATACCAAAATTTACAATTAACTCCAAAAACATAAAATTAACCAATTAAAATCAAATTTAACCTAATTAACATAAAATTAACTCAATTAAATACCTAAAAATATACTAAAAATATCATATAAATGACCATTATCAAATACCCCACACTTAAACTTTGTTTGCCCTCGAGCAAATTAGAACAATCAAACTCTTCAAAAATAATTAAACTCAAATAAAGAATCATGCATTTCAAACTCATGCTTAACAATTTAATAAGAGCACTCAATAAAATTTCAACTAGAATAAATTCAATCAAGACAATATGAGTTAGTTTCTTTATGTGTGTGCAAGACTAAAACATTTTAAGCATTTTCAAAATCCAAAACACTAATGCAAATACATAATCAAGCTTAGAATGATTGTACACCTAAGTATACAAATGGTTTCGTGCTTGAAACTCTAAAAACGCCATAGGCCTCTCCTTTAGCACCGGAACCCGAAAAATTTCATCTCCACTAAACAACTCAAAAAAAAACTTAGAATCACTTAAGTCTTTTAAAGGTTGTAATGGGGCTAAGGTATTGGTTATAAAAGAATGGATAAAAGATCAACAATAAGAATAGCCACTCTAAGATAAAATAGACTAACAATTCTCAAATTTCATCCCATTAATTTAGTCAATAAAGAACTTAGCCAAATTTTTCTTAACTCTTTACAATTCAAAGCTCTTATAAAAGAGAAATAACAATTGAAACTCTCTTACTTTCACAATTCGTACCCTTTTAAGAAGTCATAACTGTTTTTTCTTGTAACTACCCCACACTTAAGATTTTGCCATACATACTAGCTTATTTCGATATTTTCTTTCTTCTTTTTCTTTCTCTTTTCTTTTATTTCTTTTCCTTTTTTTCACTTTTTTTCATACTAACTTTGATTTTGGCAATAAAATAATAACATGGGTAATCACAAAGTCACAATTCACAATTCATTTGACTTCAACAATAGCCCTTAATAATAAAATCAAAAACATCTTATCACACCCATCAAAATAATCAATTCTTATTAATCCATCCAATTTTAGAGTGGCCAATTCTAGAAGGGAAGATAAAAACGTTTTAGGCTATATGGTAAAATAAATGAGTGTAATAAGAAAAATAAATATGGCATGCTTTAAGCATACCTCATTAGAGTCAAAATGGCTAACAAAGGATAAATATGCATATAGGGTAGGAAAATAAGTTAAGATATGGCTTAATAATAAAAACATTGCCTAGATCACTTTCCAAGTTGAATTGAGTTGCTTGTATGCTTTAAAGGGTGATGAGAAAGATTTTAGTGTTCTAAAATTCCTTACTCAACTATTTCAATGCATTGTTTTTTTAAGTTCAAAAATTGGTCTTAAGTGCTTAAAAAGATAGAAACTAACAAATATAAGCTAAGTTGAATGTTAAACTAGCTAAAAATTCATTAAACAACATACTTGTTCTAATGCTAAACAAGAATTTTAAACATTGCACATTCTAAATTCAAGTTTAATATGTTCAACTTTTGAGAAAATTTAAGGCGAACTAAGCTAAATGTATAATAAATGATAAATGATTTTACTAAACTAACATGCAAAATAAAAACTAATCATGCAAACTAAAAACAAAACTCAACAACAAAAACAAATCGAAAATAATTCATGAGTACGAAAATGAGCAAGGTAAGAGAACTCCCTTAGTTTAATCGTTAAAATTTAGCTCAGCTGAGCTCTATCCCCCTCTTTAAAATTTTGCTGTCCTACGCAAAGAATGAAAAATGTCAGCTCACTACATAACTTTTAAGAAACAAGTTAGTGCCCAAGAAAAAATGTAAGCTCACCACACTTAGAACCATAATTTAGCCAAAAATAAAGCATGAGATCAATGAAATTAATTTAACAAGCAAACATGCCTCTAAAACCAATATAGTGCAATAAACAAGACTTAATATATATGGCAACTAAGTGAAGAAATTCAATTAGGCCAAACTTGCTTTCAATGCATAATATCCATATGTTGCAAAGTAGACAGTGTGTGAATCAAGTGTAATGATAATTGGTGAGTGTTAGGCTTAAATCAAAAGAAGAAAAAGATTTTAATTGGTCATGGTAAGCACAAAAGAAAATAAGCCAATTCAAATACAAACTCAACATCTATCAAGCCAACAATACAATTCATTCTCAAATAATAGGTTGCTATAAGTAATGGAATGCAAATGAACTTAATTCAATTCAAATTAAACTCTAAACAAACCTATATTTAAATAACAATAAATCCACACCAATTCATGCATATTAATCTCAGCAAGCAAATTGAAGTTTTGAGCATATTCAAAACAAATAAAAATTGCCCTTAAAATTTCAAACTAAAAATTGAAAGCTTAAACATCATTTTTAGGGCTCGAAATGAGCTATTACATAGGGCAAAGTTCGCAACAAATGTCCATTTTGAAATAAGCTTTTCGAAAACATATTATAATAGTCAATCGGACACCTATAGCAAAAGTTATGATTAAAACAGTCACAACCATAAGAACAAATATAACACAAAGAAAATATACAGGTGAGTGCTTGAGTGTGAAGGAGTGAGGATGTGTGAATTGATAAGTGAGTGCATGTTTAGTGAATGTATGAGTGAGTGTGTGGCAGTAGAGTAGATTTAAAGTAGAAGAGACGCGAAAGTGTAGGAAATAAAGATGAAATAAGGAAGACAATAAAAATCATGAGAATTTAAAGAGGAAGCAGTGCCCTCACATGCAGCCACGCATGGAAGCAGGCAACGCCACACGCGGGCACGTATGGGGCAAGGTGAGGAAAGCGCGGGTGCTGGATGGCCAAGGGAGAAGTTCACGTGGGTGTGCATGAAGCTGCTGCTAGGGAGGAGGCCAAAATGTGGGCGCGCGAAGGGATAGCTGAACTTCGAAATTAATTTTCATTATGGTCTTGCTACTGCTCTTTTCATTCAAAATTTCCTACAGAACAAAGAAATAACAACATTAAGCCACCTAAACTCACCTCCTCAATAATATTACCTTAATAATATTAACTCAAAATTAAACCTTCACTAATGTAAATCAAAAATTTAATCAATATTTGTTAAAACTCTGTCAAATTTGATTTTTGAACCATATAAACCAATTTCAACTCCACTCATACTCACTCAATTATGCATTTTCTTCTTGTCAAGCTCCAATTTAATTATGCCAAATAATATGCACATCTATCAATTAATTAAATTCCATTTGAAGTCCACTCTTAACTCAACATATGCAAACTTCATGAAGCTTTATGCAACTCTTATCTAACAAACTCATAAATCTTTGATAAGTTCAATTTCACTTACCTCAAAAAAAATTGTTGATAAATTCATATTAACTTTTTAATTACCTTAGAAGCATTTACTAATCCCAATTTAATCAGAAGCACTTACTAATCCCAATTTAATCATAAAGCATAAAAATCATTAGAAATAGCTTCTTTTTCAAACCCAAATCTTAAACTCATGAATTAAAAGACACAAACTAATAATAAACATGCATTAAACTTTAAACTAAAAAAAAACATGGCAAAACAATTTATTGAGAATAACATGCAAAACATAAATCATAAAAAAAAAATTGATGAAAATTTAAAGAGAAGAGTTAGAGAAGGAGTTTTCGTTTATTGAGTCCCAGCTCAACTCATATTACTCTCGGGAGGTCGAGCTTATGACCCAAATATAGGTCTCTCCAGACTTTGCTCCTTATTTTCTCCCATTAGTAGAAGAAACTTGTCATAGTTTATCAAAGTTGAAAACTCCATATCTTTAATAAAATATGACTCCTTCTTTGCCTCATTTATAACGAACTCTACCGGCTCTTCTAGCCTAAATAAATCCTTTAAGCGGACTGAATCCAGTATCTCCACTTGAGAATTTTTCCTTTCTTACTCCTTTGGTGATACATTCTCTACAAGAAATCCGACATCCTTTAAATAAACACATGACTTGTCTTCAAAAATGAATTGTTCCTTTTGTTCCCTATCCTCCATTAATGAATGATTTGGTTTCTTTTCCTTACCACCATCATCTTGAAATTCCACAGAAGTGCTCAAAATTTCTAGTTTAGATTTCAAATTTTCAATTCCTTCCTCTCTATCCCTTAATAAATTTTTTTGACTCTTAATTGTCTCCTCTTGAGTCCTTATCTTTTCTTCTTGAATTCTAAACTTTTCTTCTTGAATTCTAAACTTTTCCTCTTGAGCCCTTAATATAGCCTCCCATTCCTTTTTTTTCAGCATAAAAATCCCTTTTTTTTTTCTTATAAGCAAGTCACAAACATCTTTAGTTTCGGAGATAATAGCCTCTTGTGTGGCCCTCCATTTTTCTTTTGTAGCCCAAAATTGCTTGTCCTTACCTATAAGCAGGTTGTAAAGAAGTTGATTTTTAGAGCTACAGGCTTCTTTTGAATATCGTAGTTCTTGATTCTCTCTCCTCCATTCTTCCAATTGTGCTCTCAAAGCCCAAAAAGAATAAAAATCTTCAGCAACAGATGGTGATGAATAAGAATTTTGTGACTGTACATGCAATAGTTTTATTTCCTCTATTTCTCTTACTAAATCATTTATTTGCTATTTCAAAAGAACCAATTCATAGTTTTAGACATCATTTTGCATCATCTTGAAAAATGTTTAAAATTATTCCTGCAAAGAACAATCACCAAATCAAAAACAAAAATAAAAATAAAAATCTCAGACTAACTCAATCAAAGATATTAAACAAACAACACCGTTGTTCCCTGGCAACGGCACCAAAAACTTGATCGGTGTCTAGCAAGTGTACTAGATCGGCTAGTAATACAGAAAAATATAGATTAAGATCCCAAATATCATACCCAAGGGAACATGAATTGCTAAGGATATTATTTATGTATCAATTAAATTAACCTAAACATTTTTTTCAATTTTTTTTATTTAAAAGAAAAAATTAAATAAAATAAACAATGAAACAAAACAAAAACTAAAATTAAACTAACATGAATTAAAAACAAAATAATAACTGAAATTCTCTTGCTAAAGGAACTATTCACCTTAATTTTTATTGTAATGACTTAAATTGAATACAAACACCAGTGAATATGAAAAAACTAGGAATAAAACCAAATATCTTTATTCAAGTACATCATTCTTAGTATTAAACTCATAGACAAATCTAATACTCAGCATCAAAATCCAGTTTAACTTCCTAAAAATTCATTGAACTCTTTTTCAAGTAATTCAATTCCAATTTATTCTTAGTTCCTCCTCTCTTAGTATTGATCAATAAAATCAACACATAATTATCTCATATTTTGGATAATAATCATGCATAAATATTAAACAACCAATCTAAGAACATGCAAATCAATAACTATGTTAAAATCAATTTTTAGTTATTCACTCAATAAACCAACAATCAATCTCAACACAATCAAAGATAAGAATATACTTAAAATCAAGAAATAATCAACCGATATTGAAATTAAGCTCAATTAAGTCATAACAATGAAAATAAAAGATTTCAAGAATCCATTAGCAAAAGAAGAAAAAACTACTTCCTAAACATGGTTAAAAACTAAAACAGAATAAAAAAACTAAAACAAAGTTGAACATGAAAATATTGAATAAAAACATAAAAATTGGAAAAACAAAGTAGAACTAAAACTATTCAATTCTACTAATTTATTCTACTTGATTCTTCTATTTGATCCCCCTTCTTTGGTGTTTGAGTCTTCTATTTATAAGCAAAATATGTTATAGAATCTTTCTAAACTTCCTTAATTGGAATAGGAAAAGAATCCTTCTTGAATTGGAAAAACAAAAATCTTTCATAACATAGGAGTGTCTTATGCGTGGCCATGCAAAAATTCCTCTTTGGTGATGCACTGCCATGTATCAATTATTTTGAGATACATGGCCATGCAAGTCCCTTTGTTAAATTTCACATGGCCATGCATTTGTCTTTGTTGTGTTTCACGTGGCCATGCAATTTTAGCAACTAATGGACATACGACCACACATTCCTCTTTAGTTTTTCTTCACGTGGCCACTCAATTTCTTCTTCCTTAAGACACACGGCCATGCATAATTTCCTTCTTTGAGATACATGGCCATGCATTGAACTTCTGGACCTCACGTCAATTATCTTGCATGAATTTTCCAATTTTATAATTTTGGCCCATACAAAGACTTAGTCCTAAAAGCTGATGTGATCTATCTCTATAGATCCGAATACCAAGTATTGTCTCATCTTCGCCTAAGTCTTTCATTGAGAAACACTTCCCCAACCATTGCTTAACCTTTTGCAATGTTGGAATGTCATTCCCAATGAGAAGGATGTCACCCACATATAGGACCAAAAACACTATTATGCTCCCACTAACCTTTTTGCACACATAAGGCTCATCTTCATTTTTTATGAAGTCAAATTCTTTGATTGCTTCATCAAAATGGAGATTTCCACTTTGGGATGCTTGCTTTAATCCATAAATGGATTTTTTAAAGCTTGCAAACCTTCTTTGGATGCTTGGGATTGATAAAACCCTCAGGCTGTGTCATATACACATTCTTAAGTAGATTTCTATTGAGGAAAGCAGTCTTGACATCCATTTGCCATATCTCATAGTCATGATATACAGCTATGGTAATTAAGATCCTAATGGACTTAAGCATGACTACAGGCGAAAAGTTCTCATTATAGTCTACACCATGAGTTTGTTGAAAACCTTTTGCTACTAGTCTAGCTTTGTAGGTCTTGTCAGCTTTGAGTTTAAATAGCCACTTGCATTCAATTACCTTAGCACCTTCTGGTGGATCAACCAAGGTCTAAACTTGGTTATCGTACATTGATTGCATCTCGAATTTCATGGCTTCAAGCTAATTTTCTGAGTCAGGGCTCTCAATAGCTTCTTGGTAGGTAGTTGGATCCTTATGATCAACTAACTCAATAGTGTCACTATCAGTGATAAGAAATTTGTATCTCTCAATCTCTCGACGTACCCTACCAGACCTTCTAGTATGCAATGGGTTCTTGTTCCACAACTAGTTATGAACTTGATCCCATTTCCAACTCATCCTCTACAGGAGTTTGTGGCACTTGAATTTCTCCAAGTTCTACTATACTCCCACTATTTTTCTTGAGAAGGAATTCCTTTTCCAAGAAAATAGCCTTGCGAGCAACAAACACTTTATTCTCGGCTTGTGAGTAAAAGTAGCATCCCTTTGTTTCTTTGGGATAACCTATAAACAAGTAGACAGTAGATTTGGACTCTAGTTTATTAGATGTTAATTTCTTAACATGTGCTTTACAGCCCCAAATCTTGAGAAATGACATATTGGGCTCTTACCTAGTCCATACCTTGTATGGTGTCTTTTCAACTGCTTTAGTTGGAGTATGGTTCAGTAGAAATGCAATAGTTTCTAATGCATAACCCTAAAAAGAGACAGGAGGATTAGCTTGACTCATCATTGATCGAACCATGTCTAACAGAGTTCAATTTTTCCTTTTGGACATACCATTCCATTGTTGTGTTCCAAGAGGAGCAAGCTATGAAATAATTTCACACTCTTTCAGATGACTGTCAAACTTTTGGCTTAAGTATTTGCCACATCGATCTGATCGAATGGCTTTTATACTTTTGCCAAGTTTTTTTTCTACTTCACTTTTAAACTCTTTGAATTTTTCAAAAGTCTCAGACTTATACTTCATTAGATATACGTAGCCATATCTACTGAAGTCATATGTGAATGTTACGAAGTAACTAAAACCACCTCTAGCCTGTGTACTTAGTGGTTCACATACATCGATGTGTATTAGTCCCAATAAGTCACTAGTCTTCTCACCTTTCTTGTTAAAAGGACTCTTCATCATCTTTCCATGTAAACATGGCTCGCATGTGTCATAAAATTCCAAATCGAATGACCTAAGTACTCCAGATTTGTGGAGTTTTGAAATACATTTATAATTTGCATGTCCTAAATGACAATACCAGAAGTAAGTAAGGTTCAATTCGTTTGATTTAACCCTCTTTGTATTAATGTTGTATATGGACTCTTTGTTTTGTAGATCAAGGATATAATGGCCATTTTGTAAAATAACATTGCCATATAAATTTCCTTGGCGATGAATATGGATATTTCCATTATAATAACAAAGTCAAATTCACCCATATCCAAACATAAAACTGAAATAATGTTTCTGCTCATAGCAGGTGCATAATAACAATTTATTAAATCTAAACAAAGTCCAGAAGGTAAAGTGATTCGATAGTCGCCTATCTCCATAGCTGTAACTCATGCTCCATTCCCCACACGGAGGTCCACTTTATTCTTCCTAAGTAATCACCTATTTCTTAGCCCCTGCATATTTGAACAAATGTGAAAACCACAACCGGTATCCAATACCCAAGTGGTAGAAATAGAAAGGTTAATTTCAACAACAAAAATACCAGAACCGGGTACCTTGGCTTCATTCTTCTTTTGTTCTTCCTTAAAGAGAGCACAATTCTTCCTCCAATGCCCTAACTTGTTATAATGAAAGCATGTGCTCTCACTCTCTTTGAGCTTTTGCACCTTGGGTTTGGGTTGGGCCTGAGGTGCACTCCTACCAGACTTAGGTCGTGCTTGATCATTCTTGGGTTTTGCCTTTCCTTTCCTCTTTCCCTTAGTGGGTCCCTTTTTAATGCCCCTTTGAACCATAAGTACAGGATTGGTCTTTCAAATGTTCTCTTCAGCATTCTTAAACATCCCATGAAGCTTGGTGACCGTCTTGTTCATTGCATGCATGTTATAATTTATAAAAAATGGATCATAATCATCAGTCAATGAACCTAAGATCAAGTCAGTGGCCAATTCATTTGGGACTTATACCTCAAGCTTCTCGAAAGTATCAAGATACCCTTTCATCATGAGTACATGGGTACTAACAGGAGTACCCGTAGCCATCTTACAAGAAATCAAGGCCTTTATTGTCACGAACCTCTTATGACAAGCTTGTTCTTGGAACATCTCCTTGAGGTGCACCATGATCGCATAGGCCTCTTGGTCCATGAATTACTTTTGCAAATCGGGCATCATAGTGGCTAGCATCAGACAGGTCACATCATTGGAGTCACTCTTCTTAGTCTCAAAATTTTCCTTTTGAACTATAGAGGCATTCCTAGCAGGGCCTTCGGGCAAGGGTGAATCCAAAACATACGACTTCTTCTCTTGCTTGAGAACTATTCTCAAGTTTTGAGACTAGTCTATGAAATTGGTGCCATTCAGTTTGTCTTTTTCTAGGACCGTTGCAATGAAAAGTTATTGTTTGAAGAAGCCATTTTCAATCTACAATAAATTTAGCAAGATTAAATGAGGTCTTAATAAAATCCTACAAACTGAATTAATATCCTTTTAAATAATTTGCGTTAGTGATTTATTGTGGGTCAAGATCCACTTTTCATAACAACTCATTAGTCAAGCTGAGTTTGTACACTTAAAGAGTTAAGTTACTTAGGTAGAAAAACTCCAATCATGTCTCGTACATGTCTTTTGGATCAAATGGGCTAACATCTTAAGATGTTATAGCACAACGCATTTATTCGTTGCCTAGGTCCGAGCATCCCTTTCCATGTTAAATCCAACCTAAATTCACAACCCATGCCTCACAAAGATAATCAGGCGTATCTAGGACTCTTAGTCTACATGATTGATGATCAATGCCTTGATATGTTTCGAATTAGGGAAGCAACTTTGTGATTTACTATTTTAGGGATTTATTTTATTACAGCTTACATGGCATACGCTTTGTCATCCATTCATAGCATATATATATATAATTGCATAAAGTAAAGCATGACAAACATGGGCCCAAAAACCTATAACTAAGATTCTATACTATTACATATGAATCTTCATGTTGGGCTTCTCCACTCCGGTGGGCTTTGTCTTGATTTACAAAGTCTTTAAATAAATTCTATACTAAGAAATAAATGAAACTTTTACAATAATCCATAATGGCACGCATGCCATATTTTATTACATAACCCAGGGCCCATGAATGCACCATGTATATTCATTCATCACACAAAATAAGAAAACAAATATATATAACATTCATGGATAAAACAAAGTCCAATTTTAATTAATTAAGCCAAGCCCATTAGTGAAAATTGTGTACTTAAACCTTTAAGAGAAGATCCCATGATGGGCCTGGGACAAAGCCCAATGGACTAAATTCTCTTATTGAATAAGTTCTTTTAAAAGCCCAAAACACATACTAGTTAGATTTGTGCTATAAATCAACTCTAGCATAATTTTCAATTTTGTCATTTTTAATATTATGTCGTACAACCCATTAATATTAAAAATATAAATAATATGAACCAACATGAACTAAAATATAAAAATTCATGAAGAGCATATACTACATACAACATTGATAACAAAACAAACAAACAAATAACATGAAACTAGTTGTTTAATGCTCACATAATGCCACGAACGATGCACAAACACTTAAAACGATTTTATGAGCCATTTAATAACTTAAATAAGGTCATAAACATTGAGTTAAGGTTCTATTCAGATTTGATCTAAATGTGTTTTTGCCATTTCAATCAAAACAAAACAAACAATGTTGATTACACATGCAACAAACACAAACTAGTCATTATTTTAAGTGATTTGTAAATTAATCAATTAAATTGTCATGGACCAGAATTAAAACCATTTTAAAAACATGTCCAAACCTGTTATTAATATTTAAAAATCACTTACAAACATGCCAAACACATTTTTACATTTAATTTTGAGAAACTAGTTGTTTATAAACACATATCATGCAAACTAGCACCTAGTTTCAAGATTAACATGTACAATCAGGTATATATAATTAAAACCGACCATGAACAGCTCTAAGAAAATCTTAGGATAGTATATTAACATGTCATAATAATTATAATACCTAATAAAACATTTAAAATCGCTTTTACACACAACCAATGCAAAAAACTCAAAACATAAAATTTCAGCATTATGATTAATGTAACGAACGATTTTAATCAAGTTGTAATGCATCCAAAGTACTAAAACAAGCATTATTAGTATTTGATACCACTGATGGGATATCAAATGGCATAAATATAATGATCACGCAGTGGAAAAATTAAAAATTTTGATATACATGCCATGTAATATACAATATAGAATCAAAACATGCAATTTTAGGGTTTTTAATAAACTTACAACCTTGGATGCTCTTCAAAACTTGATTTTTACAATGGCCAATATATAAGATAGACTTATATATATCTGATCTCAATCCCCAATACCAAAGGTACTGCCTTTGTGCCACACCACTATATGCTCACACACACACTTGCAAAGATGGCTTAAAACTAGAGTGATAGCTCTAATCCTTTTGTATTTGGCAATGGGTATTCAAATAAAGACACAAGATCTGATCTTTTTCTTTCTAGGGTTCACAAATGGCTACCAAAAATTCAAGAGAAGAAGAAAGAATTCTTTTCCCTTGAGAGTGGCGGCAATGAGAGAGAAAAACCTTACAAGGTCAAATAAAATTAATCAATTTATATCACTTGTTTAGGAAATCTTGTGGTGGCTGAAATCCCCTAGGTTTTAGGTATAATTTTCAGCCTCTATCACTTCCTAATTAAGTAAAAGTGCCATTATCGGTGATGAAACTGGTCTTTTCCTGATCCAGTAACCACATCATAATTTGGTGGTATCCAGCATATGCTCAAGGAGGGAGTAGATGGCGTGGCCAGTAGTGGCATCCACTAGTTGGTCTATGCTAGGTAGGGGGTAGCTGTCTTTCGAACATGCTTTGTTAAGATTCATAAAATCTACACACATCCGTAGCTTTTTTGATTTCTTATTCACCAGCACAACATTGGCGAGCCATTCCGGATAATCAACCTCTCATATCGTACCCGCTTTCAATAGTCTGTCCACCTCCTCAGACATGAATTTCCTTCGATCGAGAGCATGCCTTTGCAGATTCTGCCTGATCGACTTGTAAGCTGGATCCACATTAAGTTTGTGGATGATTACATTAGGATCAATTTAGGAGATACCTTCTGGCTTTCAAGCAAAGGATGCTTGGTTGGTCATCAAGACTTGCATGACAGTTTCCTCGACCTCTGCACCCATGCTAATGCCTATTTGAACACTTTTGTCTTTTGAAAGTGCCATTTCCTTGACTTCTTCTGCAGGATCCATTCTCTATCCCTCCACCTGACATAGGCCTCTCTGGATGCCTTCTGGTCACTTCTTACAATGGTGATGCCTCCCCTGGTTAGGATCTTCATCACCATATACCGAATGCTGGTGACAGCTCCAATTTGAAAGAGTAAAAGCCTGCCAAAAAATGGCATTATAGGCAAAAATCATGTTAATAACCATAAAAATTACCTTACAGGATTGGGCTAGGGCCTCTTGGCCAAGTTCGGCAAATAGCCTGACAGATCCTACCACCGAAGTGGTAGCATTGTTGAGTCCGATTAGTAGTGTAGCATTCGGCTTAAGCTCTTTGATCGGAAACCCCATGGCTCTATAAGCCTGTAGGGTGAGCACATTCACAGTACTTTCATTGTCCACCAATATCCTTTTTACATCGAAGTTATTGATTCATGCTCTGACGATAAGAGCATCCTCCTGAGGGATATTACATCTTGTGTATTTTCATTGGATATGGTGATCGGTGATGGGATATAACATGGCATATCAATGATGATCATGCAGCGAAAAAATAAAAATATTGATCATACATACCACGCAATCCACAACAAGAATAAAAAACATGTAATTTTAGGGTTTTGAAACTTACAATCTTAGATGCACTTCAAATCTTGATTTTGATGATGACCAGCAAATAGGATGAACTTATATGCTTTAGATCTTGATCACCAATGCTAAAGAAACAGCCTTTACACCACTCCTCTCTATGCTCACACACACAATTGCAAGGAAGGCTTAAAACTTAGAGTGCTAGCTCTAATCTTTGTGTATTTGGCAATGGGTATTAAACTAAAGACACAAGACCTGATCTTATTCTTTCTAAGGTTCACCAATGGCTACCCCAAAATCCAAGAGAAGAAGGAAGAGTCCTTTTCCCTTAAGAGTGGCAGCTTAGAGAGAGAAAAAACCTAACTTGGAAAAATCATTTCATTAATTTATACCACTAGGTTTTAGGAAATATTATAAATGCCAAAATATCCTTGAATTAGGTAGTATTTTTAGCCTCCATCACTTCCCAATTAAGTGATTCAAATTAATTCAAATTCCTTTTAGGTTTTAAATTCAAATTAATTTAAAATGGCATAAGACATTTAATCAAAAATCCATCACTTATTTAGGATATACATGTACCGAAATTCACTATGTTTTTATCTTTGAATTTCGGCTACTCTCTCTCCTATTTAAGTGTTTTATTTTGATTCAAATGCTATTAAGATTTAATACTCAATTAACTCAATTAATCCAAGATAATTAATTAATTAAAATTAAACCTTGTGGGCCGAATTTCTCTCTCTCTTGGATCAAGGTCCAATTGGCAATTTTAATACCCATTACATACATTAATTTGAATTTAATTAAAAGCCTAAATTAATGCCCAATACTTCATTTAAATATTTTAAGCCCAATGCTTTGTGTGCAATCCTATAGGTCTATTTAATATTGGCAATGAATTAATAAATTAATTCAAAGGCTATATATATTCTCTAGCAAGATATTATAGCATTCCAAATTAAATAAAAATGCAAATGGCATTTAGTGACCTAATGCAATTTTGCATAATCCTTTACCCTTAAATATCAAAATTAATATAAGGCATGGAACTAGTCATCCTTATATATACTAATTCCTTTCTTGATATTCCAGTGTCACTGAACTCTCAGATAAATAATGATTACTCATTATTTCATCTCAATATGGCCATACACTTCTCAGTTCACTGATCAAGTGGCCGATGATATTTTCTCTCTTATTGAGAGGAGTAATCCCTTTACTTCTCTCATGCTCTCTAACATGAATTAATGCATACCCAAGCATACCCATACTTGTCACCCTGTTACGAGTAAGTTAGGTGTATGTCAACGCACACAATAATTTATAAAGAGTTTCATAGAGATTTTAGTTCTAAGAACTTCGATGCAAAACTTTCACATGCAAAACACTTATGACTAGTACCATGCAGTGTTCTCATAAGCGAATCGAATCCAGATACCATGTTCTAAACATGTATCCATGATCTCTGATTGACACTCTATCATTATGATTCGTAAGACAGAATTCATCTTATTAGAGAGAGCATACTAGTCTTAATTCATTTGTTATTCCCATAACAATGACTGACTAGGGATATTTAGAATGAAGTCTTTATTGTTTCAAGGTCTTACAACCATGTGCCTCACACATGATAACTTAAACTAAAAAGACATTCTTGGATAGTTCTATCAATTGATATGCACAGGAATATAATAGATAAAACAAATGCCTCATTTATTAATTTAAGAGTTTTATAACAATGCATTAGGGCTAGGGCTTACACTAACAATCAGGGCTGGTCACTCAGCCATCTGGAAGATGTAAACTCCTTTCCCCTTCTTTTTCTTGGAGAGGTCTTCTCCATAGGATGACCCATTGGTGATCATATTGATAACCCCGACGTATGGTTTGTAAGGATCCGCATTCTTAGGATTTCTTCACTTGTCTTTGTCGTTGGTGTCGGATTCATCCTTCTTAAGGTCCGACTATATGCAGGAACTTGCCCCTCTGGTCGGACCTATAAATTTTTTGAGGTACCCTCTTTGCAAAAGTCGTTCAATTTCTTCCTTCAACTGGTGACACTCGTCGGTTGTGTGACCAATGTCCCTGTGGAACTTATAGTATTTGTTATGGTTCCTGGTGTCTTTGCTCCTCTCGTCTAGCTTTTTGGGTTAATTCACCTTTCGGTGCTTTTCTTTGATCCACATCAACACCAGTGTTAGGTTGGTATTGAGTGGAGTGAAGGTTTGTGTCTACTGCCCACTACCTTGACCGGATCTGAATTGCTCGACCTCCTTTCTTTTCCTAAATTTCTCGAGGTGAAGGCTCTTTCAGGACTTCTTGCTACCTGTTCGGATATAGGAGCTCGATTGAATGACCGTCTATCTGGGTGCTAGAGCCTATCCATAACGCTGCTTATTCTGCCTCTGTTGGCCCTTAAGGCATCATCCAAATGAATGTATTGCCTAGCTCTTTCCATTAGATTGGAAAAATTGGTTAGTGGCCTTGTTGTAATTGACTCAAATAACGATCGATCAACCGTGCCATTAACCAAAGCAGTGGATGCCATCTCCATACTTATATTTCTCACCTTCGACATTATGGCTTGGAACCTGTCGATGTAGTCTCAAAGACTTTTATCGATCCTTTGATAGAGGTTGCACAAATCACTCACAGATTTTGGCGCTCGCGTTTGTATAATGAACTGTATGATAAACAGTTCCTTAAGTTGTCGAAAAGAAGTGATTGACTCCTGGGGAAGTTTGTGAAACTAGTTAAGGGCTTTTCCTCCCAAGGTGGTGGGGAATATCCTGCATGCAATCCTTTCATCGTAGGTGTAAACTTGCACGTTGGTTAGATATTCTATAAGATGAGTGGCAGGGTCAGTTTTACCTATATACCTGTCCATTACCATATCTCTCGACCTGGGAGGTAGCTCAGACTCCATGATCTCCCTACAAAATGGGAAGGTTGTATTTCTACAGGTGTTCCTTTCGAACATGCCTTTCTTGGAACCTACCAAGCCAAACTTGATATGAACTTGAAAAGCTCATAAATAATGTGTATGGGTGTTTAGTTTTATTAAGTATAGTATTTAATATTTTGGTATTTTATGTGTATTTTGTTGCTTTTATTTGTTTTGTGTATTCTTGGTTGGTTTATTTGTTTTATAAGAGTTAAGGAATCAATTTAGAGCTTAAATGGGCATATTTGGAAGCACTAATGAAGGAGTGAAGAAGAAGCCCTGTCACGAGTGTGATAGATGCCGCGAGCGCGATAAGGGACATATGTCTAGGGAAAGAATTGAGGAAGAGAAAGGTGCAAAAAAGAAGCGTGATATGTCGTGAGCGCGACATACTGCGGTTAAAGGCAGTTAATCTTGAAAAGTCACCTAAAAGAACACCAAGGTTCACCAAGGGTTGCATACCTATGGAGGGGCACTTAAAGGGACTTGATGCTTGAAAATTTATAAATACCCTAGAAGTTATAATCAAAAAGAAAAAAAAAAGAAGATATATCATTTATTTTTCTTATTTGAAAATGTAATTGTAGAACAATAGTTGTAGGTTTTAGTTTTAGTTTTATGGCTTGAAGAGGAGGCATAAGCAAGGAAGAAGACTACACTTGGTGAAAGCAAGAAGGGTTGAGAGAACCCTTTGTTTTTATTTCTAATCCTTACTTCTTCTTTGTTATTGTTATGAATTCTTTTTAGGAACTTGAATGTTGTTATTCATATTTATTCATTTCTCTTTCATTTATCTTTATGTGTAGGATTTACTATTAAAACTTTATTAGTATCATTATAAGTTAAGGAAAACGACCTTAGATGGCAATTCCTTCTCTAAAAATCATCATAGTGGTTATAAGTAAGAGAGTTAGCGAGAGCAACATCTTTCTGAAAGTTAAAAGAAAATTCATTATCAAAGCATAGTTTGAGAGATTGCATGTGGAGATAGTTGTTATAGGTTGGTTTTTATTCTTTAAATGCGTGTTTATATAATTCTAGTCTAAATGCGAGAGCCACGATTTAGAACCATAAATGCATGTTTAAGGCATAATCTAGTCTAGATGCGAGAGCTATGACATAGAACAATATTCCAACTTGGCTTTCATGATAAAGATTGAATTATAAATAAGAGAAAAATATCAAATTCCATATTTATGTATATGTTATATTCATTATACTCATAAGTCTTCTATGATCATCATTAAAGTAGAACTATATTTAATTTAGTATAGTATAGTGTTAATAATAGTTTTAACTTGCAAATTAATGAGCATTGTAAACAAGATTAAAATCAAGTAGTAATAGTGTACAATGTTAATCAACATTCCTCGTGGGATCGATATCTGAAGTACTACAATCGGTACACTGTATACTTATGGTATTTAAGCTTTTAGAAAAAGCATATTAAGTTTTTGGCGCCGTTACCGGGGAATGCTTGATTAAATTTATTGTCATTATGAATTTTGATTTATAATTTTGGATTACAATATTTAATTAGTTTAGTTTTGTGTTGTTTTTAGTTGATTTAGTATACTAACATAGTTTATTTGGTTCTACAGGTTATATTACTTAGTATTTCATTATAAATTTCATGAAAAAAAACTAAACGAATGCGACATATATCACGAGTGCGATGCAAAGGAAGTGACACCTAGTGGACCGGCTATGTAACATTTTTTAACTCCTACTTTTTAATTTTATTTTGTGTTTGTGTTTTTTTTTTGTTTATTTTTCTTTTATAATGTATTTTGTGGTGTCTTCCTTACACAATGAGGACATTGTGTCCTTTAAGTGTGGGGAAGCTAGTTGTTAGTTTGTATATAGGATTAGTTTTAAGTTTTTATGTTATGTTATGCTGTGTTATCAAATTTTTCTTTTTGAGGTATTTACTTAGTAGCATATGTAGGTAATCCTTGTGTAGTTAATTGTGAATCTCTTAGATACATTTATTCACTTAGAATTAAGGATCTTTTGTTTTAATATGATTATACTTCCATGGATAGGCATGTTTAGGTAAAGTACTTTGATATACATTTCTTTTAAGCCAAGTTTCTTTAAGCATGTTCTTTAGATTAGTAAGTCTTGCATGATGTAGAGTTTTGTCATAGCCATGGTGAGCTTTTGAGCCTTAATGATATTAATAATTTTTGTAGAGAGAATTCGTCTTATATTCATTACTCTAAAACTTGTGTTAGATAAGTTTTGAGATTACATTTAGTATATAATATGTATGAGAAATGATAAAGGCATTAGAAGTAACCTATTTTAGCGTGCTTAAACAACTAACCTTTTTGACTTTAGGTAGCCATTTTGAGCCTATCCCATTTTATTCATGCGCTTATGTTTAGCCTTAACCAAATTTTTGATGAATTAAACATTTCTTTTTAAATCCTTATATGGAAGATGTAGTAATGCTTTGATGAGTAAGAGAAAGTATTGATATTTTATAAGCATGAATTCTTTATGAATCATTTTCTATCCCCAGAGTTTAAGGTCCACTAGTTTTTGAGAAAATGAAAAAAAGGAAAACTACTACACTAGTTTGCTTTAAAAAGAATGAAAACAAAAGTAAGAGAACCAACTAGTTGAAGTTAAGCATGATATGAAAACTAGTGGGAATTAAAGAATGTTGTAAGGGGATATGGAAATTTCATTAGGAAAGATAGATATCATGCTTTAGTTTTTTCAATACGAAGTCTTACTTGTTTTTAGTACTTATTATGTTTTTTCACATAAATGAGCTACTTAACCGAAATTTTTCCTACCTTAACCTAAGCCAAGCTATAACCCTTTAAAGACCCTTTTAATTTTGTACATTATTCTATGCTAGTGATGGAGATTATTATTTAATACAAGCCTATGGTATGTGGTGGTACAAGAGGAAGTATGAGTTAAACACAATCCATTAAACACTTGAGCGATGTGAGGCAAAAATTATGAGAGAATAACTCTACATTTTGTATTACTTGCTAGGTTAGAGTACATGTTGTAAGAAATAAAGGTTTTTAAGAGCTTTATATATTTGTACTTTACATTCTCTTGTTTATCTTAATGGGGGTATATGAGTATTAAACCTTATAGATCTAAGATTTTGTTTTGGTATTTGTTGACATTGACTCGATAATTAATATGTTAAAGAAACCTTGCATTTGTTAACTTGTGAGAATTTTAAGAAGGACAAACTCCATATTCAATGTTTTATGTTTTATTTATATGTTTGAGCTATGATATTTTCTCTTGCATTTTGAAGCTTTGCTTGAGGACAAGCAAAGGTTTAAGTGTGGGAAATTGATATGAGCTTGAAAAGCTCATAAATAGTGTTTATGTGGGTTTAGTTTTATTAAGTATAGTATTTAATATTTTGGTATTTTATGTGTATTTTGTTGCTTTTATTTGTTTTGTGTGTTCTTGGT
>JBBPFJ010000853.1:20390-42425 GCA_037975025.1 Excoecaria agallocha | reverse complement strand
AGCAAAACATGTATAATACACAATATAAGTAGCCCGGTTATTGATATTTTAACTCGAATTGAACAGGATTTAACCCGATTTTATTGCTATTAGTATTACCTGAAAACACAATATAAGTCCCAATTTGCTGTATACTTCTGTTCTTCCCTCCCTTCTCTATTCTTCTCTCACCCAGACACCATAATCGAAGTCTCCCTGGCCGGCCACCGATCAAAGCCTCCCTCACCAACCAGTTTCCTCATTTAACGGTATGTATAGCTTCTTTATTTAGTTTTCACTCTCTCTAATTTCATTCTTCCATTGATTTAAGTTAGTGTTGACAGTGAATCTGAGACCACAAGATGACGTTGACGGTGATGAGCCGGATGAAGGACAAATGGTGGTCAATGAGGAATCTTAAGGAGAGAAATCGAGTAGTGCCAGCCACATCCTCTTGAGCATCAATGGATGTTTTGGTTCGAGAACCCATCTCCAAAATCCAAGCCAGCTAACTGAGGAAACTCTATTGTTGAGGAGTGCTGGAGGTGATCTCCTCCTCTTTCGTTTTGATTGCTAGGAGGGAGGAACGATTGGCCCAGGGACCAGGGGGAGAAAAACCAGTAGCTCCTCCACCTGCTGCTGCATCTCAACCGACTGAGGGAGCTAAGAAATCAAAGAAGTAAGATCAAGATTAGAGCTTCCTAGGTCCTGTTACTGTAGAAGAGTAGTATTTTGTTACTGTAGAAGAGTAGTAACAGCATGGTGATACTCTCGAAGCTATTTAACATGTTGTGAATGGTACACCTAGCAGGTTTACATATTAGATTATATAAAATTGATTTTGTATATGGTTTTATATTGTATTATGCACTAACAATTATTTTGATCTAATAGATCATGAGGATAATGGGATTGAACACTTGTGGAAGAAGTTTGGTTTTCAAGGTGGAAACTGTATTGGTTGATTATAGAAGCACAGTATGATTTTTCTCTTGCAGGAGGGTAGTCTCATTTATGGGAAAAATTCCATCGATATTTTTATAGGATGAACAGTAATCTATGCGACTGATGATGACTAATTCTCTGTTTTGTATAGCATATTGTTACATAAAAGTATATAAATTGGCATACAGTTGGAAAATGGCATATAAGCATACCTCTTTTGTTTTGGAAATGTTTCTTTTGGATGGACTTGTATCATGCTCTTTAGAACTTTCCTTGGTACTGGTGCTATCCTTATGGAGCCCAGTTCTTATGTTCTTACCCTGATTTATTAAAAAAAAAAAAAAAGGAGAGAGAGAGATTAGCAGTGATGTTAAAAAAATCATTAATAAAATTTACCGACGGACAAATGACAGATTTTTCTATCGGTCAATTTAAAAACTCCATTTGATTTAAAAAAATCAGCTGGAGATATTAAAAAATTCATGAATAAAATTTACAAACGGAAACATTAAAAATGACATTCATCTTCTTTCATTGTATGATATTCACACTTTTTGTCCAAATCAGCAAGAGTCGTGTCACTTAGGCAAGTGATTACTTCATAAGTATTTATAATGAAATATATTAGCAATTTGAGGTGTTAAAATGGAAAATATTTAAGTAAAGGAAGCAAAATGACAAACTATATTAAAATGGAAAATATTTGAATAAAGGGAACGAAATGAAAAACTATGTATTAAGCCCATTTAAAATAATAGGCTTAGTGTGCAGTTACCCACCTAAATTTGCACAGTTTTGTCATCCCCCTCCCCCTTTTATAGATATAAGTTTTCTAATTTGATACTTATAGTTGTCAAAAATAAACAAATTTAATCCCTTTTGCTTACTGGATGTCCTAAATGGAAAAAAAAAGATGTTGATTTGCACATGTTTAAGAAGCGTGAGGTCTCATTTTCACCTTTTCTTCAACGGTAAAATCTCTAATTAGAGTTGATCTCCCTCCTTCTCCATCGATTTTCATAATCTCCATCTTCTCTCTTCCTCCATTCTTTCGATCTTTTCTCTTTTCATTCCTAAAAATCCCTAATAGCGTGAAGAAGATTGAGAAAAATATGTTTAATAACATAGCACAGTGTCATTGTCATGAACCTGTTAAGCTTCGAACATCATGGACCGCGGTAAATCCAGGAAGGAGGTTCCTTGGCTGCAATTGGTTTAAGGTTGCATTTCTTTGGAATTTTTTTGATTCTGATAATGTGCTGTTAATTGAAGGCGTTTTGAACTTTTATTCTTCTTTCTTATTTTGTTTGATAATTTATCATACTTTCCCTTCCCTTGTTTTCAATTTTTTATACATAGGTTCGATTTGATTTAGGAATCAAAAGATTGCAGGTTCTTCTAGTGGATTGATCCACCAATTTTAGAACATTACAAGAATGTGATTTTACGATTCCTTTGAAAAGTCAGAGAGGTGGAGCAAGAGGTTGGCAATGGCAAGAATAGAAATAGAAATAGGGATAGGAAAAATTGCTCTTTGTGTTACCTTTTGGTTGTAGCTATGACATTTGTAATAGGATTATTGATGTAGCTATTAACTGAATGTAGTTTTTGAATTAATGTATTATTGAATTAACTATTATGAGAGATCTGCAAATTTTTGTGCAATACCTTCCCAGTATTTGGATGTAATTTGTATTTAGTTATTCTGTTGAGGACTTAACAAGTATATACAATACAAAACAATACAAGTAACACATGTAATAGTTGCATAATAATTACCAATTGTAGACACTTTCAAAAAGCCATAGGCTGTTAACATTTATATACAATACAAAAAGCCACCATTATTAACAGTATTAAATAAGATTAATCCAAAAACATGTTGGGATTTATCGGTTACATGCATCTCATACATAAGAGAAATTTAAAATTTTTAACCAATATTACCGATCTTGCCATGAATTTACAATATTCATATTAGTGAGAATAAGAAAAATCACCTTTGATTTTTGTTGTACAGTTGTTTTTCCTTCGCACCAGGTTGTCGCAAACCACAGTGTCCAAAATCGAACACCTCCAATGAGTAATCCACACTAGAGAATGATAGAATGAACCAACAATTGGGAAAGAACAAGGGGCTGGCTGAAAAATCCCTTGAGCTAGCAAGGGAGGTGGCAGCTAGGGTTTTTGGAGGAGAGAAAAACTATTTCTCTTAATTGTTCACTTAACCCTAATTTCCACATCACTTGGATTTTTATAGTTAGGTTAAAAATCCAACTTCATAATGTGATTGGGCTCTTTAAAATTGCTGGAGAATTATTAATTGGGCTTCTGGAATTATTTATAATTATTTGGGCTCAATTAAATCCAATTCAAGCCCTTTCACAAAAGACGATGCACAAAACCCACAAACTAGGCCCTTTGTACATATACTTGGATTTAATTACCCAAATGAAGTCCAAATCCAACCAAATTAAATATGTAGGCTCTATAAAACTTATGTAATATATTAAATTTATTTTGGTCCAAGAAATAGGCCTCTAAGGCCTTCTGTTTTGGAGTTGGCGTGTGGCCCTTCTTCAAGAGGGCTTCTGTGCCAACTTCATTTCTTTGGCCCTTTATAATTCCTCCAATGGACCTATTAATTATTATTTAAGCCCTATAACACTTATAGTCCAATAATAATTAATTATGAAATACATTATTTCAATTAGGTCCAATTTTGTAGAATATTTTCTCAAAAGTTCCGCGAACAATTTTACTTGATCATAATTAATTAAACTTTTTAATTAATTATTATCTTATTCACTTTTCTATTCCCATAATAATATAAATTATTATTATCCTTGTCATTTTACCATTTTATCCTTTTCTCTATATGTGTGTGACCTATTGGGTTCCTGTCCATGTTGATAGTATAACATGTAATTGTGAGTTCTATTCAAAACTCACATGATTTAAACTCTTTTAAATCATTTTATCAATCCCTATTGATATTCTTGATACATTATTATACAAGTCATTATTGGCCTCTAGCTAGGCATCATGACTACCCAAATGTCAGGAAAGTCAAGTTGTTTGACTATACCCTTCCATAGAAACAGTTATCGTGTAATTACTCATTTCACCACTCTTATCTCAATTAGATTCTGAGTATGGATTTCTATCAACTCATATAAATCTAATCATGTATGTTCTATTAATTTAACCATTGTTCCCAAAATTCCCTCCATGGATCTCTATCCATCTTGGCATATTACTCTGGCCAGAGATTCTCTGAACAAGGCAATTATAAAATCATACGAGATAACTTCCCTTATTAAATCTGGGATGGTGAATCCTTTGTCAATCACTCAACTATCTTCAAGTAGGTCATGATATATCAAATCTCCTAACTATGTTCACTCCCAGTTGGAAGTAATCAGTTATGGAGTCAAAACATACCACTTGCTACTTAAGATAACTTTGGTGATCTCAAGTCTAAGGATACTTGCACAACCGCTATGAAGAGATTCCTCACTGACATAGATTTAATATCCATGTGAGGACTCATTATGCAGGTCTCCAATGAACTTGTTTTTCTAACAAGCATCCACATGTTAGCTTTGATTATCTTCCATAATCACAGTTATGAGAACCACTACTTGAACCATTCAAGAAGCATAACATATGCTAGTCTATCCAAATTAACAATATCTTTATCTTGTTAATTCTATGACTAGGAATATTTAGATATTAACACATTTGTATGCAATAGACATCTCATATCATAAACACTTTCATGATTGCCTTTGCACTGTGTTTATAATATCTAGGACTTCATTTATTAATTTAAGATTTACAAACTCATGTATTTAAATATAGCATTAATAAATGAATGATGCCTTTTATTAAGAATATAAATTTATACATATGAAAAACATCCCTATTTCATGGGCTCTAGGGCATACTCTCTAACAATCTCCCACTTGCACTAGAGCCAATCACTCATATGTCTCAGACCCATGCTATTTATATGGTGATCGTGCTTCATCTGGGAAAGTGTTTTAGTGAGGGGATCCGCCACATTATCATCTGTAGGGACCCTTTCTATTTTTACATCATTTCTAGCTACTATTTTCCTTATGAGATGGTAGCATTTGAGAACATGATTGGATTGCTAATGAGACCGTGGTTCCTTTGCCTGCACAATGGCTCTATTGTTGTCACAATATAAAGGAATCGGATCAACAATGCTAGGCACCACTCCTAGTTCAATTATGAACTTTTTGATCCAGACTGCTTCTTTGGCTGCTTCTAAAGCAACAATGTACTCAGCTTCCGTCATGGAATCAACAGTTGTTTCTTGTTTGGAACTTTTCCAACTAACTGCTCCTCCTCCCATTATGAACACATAACCAGAATGTGATTTAAAATCATCTTTGTCAGATTGGAAATTGGCATCTGTATACCCATTTACTTCCAAACTGCCCTCTCCATATACCAAGAATATATCCTTAGTCCTTCTCAAGTACTTAAGAATATTCTTTACAACTACCCAGTGTTCCTCTTCAAAATTGGATTGGAATCTGCTTGTGACACTCAAAGCAAATGCTATATCTGGACGTGTACATAACATGGCATACATGATAGAACCAATTGCAGATGCATATGGTATTATATTCATGCTCTCTCTATTCTCTAGTGTCTGCGGACACATAGACTTAGAAAGGTGTTTCCCATGCACCATAGGTATAAACCCTTTCTTAAAGAGATCCATATTGAACCTCTTCAATACTTTATCTATATATGTACTCTGAGAAAGACCTAACAACCTATTGGATCTATCTCTATAGATCCTTATTTTCAGAATATATGATGCTTCTCCAAGGTCTTTCATGGAGAATTGCTTGGATAACCATATTTTAACAGATTGGAGAAGAGAAATGTCATTTTCCATGATCAATATGTCATCCACATATAGAACTAGGAAGACAATTGCACTCCCACTGACCCTTTTATACACACAAGGTTCATCTTCATTCTGTGAGAAACCAAACTCTTTAATTGTCTCATTGAATCGTATGTTCCAGCTCCTAGAGGCTTGCTTCAATCTATAAATGGATCTTTGAAGCTTGTATACCTTTTCACCATTTCCTGATGTGAACCCTTCTGGTTGTGTCATATACACATCCTCAGTAAGATTTCTATTAAGGAAAGCTGTCTTCACATCCATTTGCCAAATCTCATAATCATAATGAGCTGCAATGGCTAAAAGTATTCTTATAGACTTAAGCATCGCTACAGGAGAAAAAGTTTCGTCATAGTCAATACCTTTTTTTTTATGATAACCCTTTGCTACTAAGCGAGCTTTAGAGGTAACTATATTACCTTCCATATCGGTCTTGTTTTTGAAGACCCATTTGCACCCTATGGGTTTTATCCCTTCAGGTGGTTGAGTTAAAGTCCATACTTTATTCCCATACATGGAGTCCATTTCAGACTGTATAGCCTTAAGCATAAATCACGTTCTGAACTGTTCAAAACTTCTTGATAGCTTGTAGGCTCATTGTCCTCTACTACAGTTATGTCTCTATCCGAATCAATGTGAAATCCATATCTCATAGGGATAGAACGCATCCTAGTAGATCTTCTAGGATTTTGTGTATAATCAGGTTCAACTGCAATCTCATCATTATGAAATTCAGTTTCGGGTTCAATCAGTTGATCATCTTTTATTTGTGGGTCTTGAACTTCACCAAGTTCAATTTTACTCTCATTGTCCTCTCGTAGGAGAAATTCTCTTTCCAAGAAGATAGCATGCCTTGAAACAAACACCTTTTGTTCTAAGGGATGATAGAAATAATATCCAAACGTTTCTTTTGGATATCCCACAAATAAACATTTGTCAGACTTAACATCCAGTTTTTCTGACATTGTCCTCTTCACATAAGCAGGACAACCCCATACTTTCATATGAGAAAGCGTGGGTTTCTTGTTATTCCACATCTCATATGGAGTAACATCAACCGATTTACTAGGAACTCTGTTTAATACATAAACAACAATTTCTAGTGCATATCCCCAAAAGGACTTAGGAAAGTCTGCTCGGCTCATCATTGATCGAACCATATCTAATAGTGTTCGATTTCTCCTTTCAGATACACCATTGTGTTGTGGTGTATATGGAGGAGTCCATTGAGATAAAATCCCATTATCTCTAAGATAATCCTGAAACTCTTGGCTTAAGTATTCTCCACCTCGATCTTATCTAAGTGTTTTAATACTTTTGCCAAGTTGTTTCTCTACTTCATTTCTGAATTCTTTGAACTTTTCAAATGCTTCTGATTTATATTTCATTAGATAGATATATTCGAACCTGGAATAATCATCTATGAAAGTAATGAAGTAAGAGTAACCTCCTCTGGCATGTGTAGTCATTGGACCACATACATCTGAATGTATTAAGTCCAAAACCATTTTAGCTCGTTTTTCTTTACCAATAAAGGGAGCTTTTGTCATTTTTCCCAATAAACAAGATTCGCATGTATCAAATGATTCATAATCAAATGATCCCAAATCACCTGACTTGTGTAATTTGGTCATGCATTTCTTATTTATATGTCCTAAACGACAATGCCATAAGTATGAGGTATTTAGATTATCATATTTCATTCTCTTGGTATCCACATTATGTACTTCTTTAATTAAATCAAGAACAAATATACCATTCTCAATAATAGCTTTTGCATAAAACATATTGTTCTTAAAAATGTAACAACACTTGTCCGTTAAAGAAATATCATAAGCGTTCAACAAACAACTGAAAGAAATAATACTTTTGGATAAAGCTGGAACATAATAACAATTATTTAATTTCAGTACTAATCCAATAGGAAGAGGCAAATGGTAAGTCCCCACAACCGTTGTAGAGATGTTCTGTCCAGTAGCTGACTGCAAACATATCTCTGCCTTTCCAACTCTTCTAAAGCTTTTAAGCCTCTGTAGATCATTACATAAGTGAGATCCACATCCGGTATCTAATACCCAAGATTGTTTTGAAGCAATAGAATAATTATTAATTTCAATCATATGAATACCTGAAGTAGAAGCATCAGCTTGCTTCTTCTCCTTGAGAGAATCTAGATAGGCCTTGTAGTTACGCTTCCAATGACCATCCTTTCCACAATGAAAGAAAGTTCCTTTGGGATTCTCTTTCTTGGCAACCTTCTTCTTGAAGATCCCACCATTCTTTAGTTGCGCCTTGGTTATCTTCTTCTTTTGCTTCTTGCCTTTAGCAAAAGTGACAACCATAACACTTTTTGGATCATTCTTAAAGGATCCATCAGCTGTCTTGAGCATGTTGATTAATTCAAGAATGGTTACTTGGATCTTGTTCATGTTGAAGTTAAGCATGAAAGGTGCATAACTTGGAGCCAACGAGTACAAGATTAAATCTATGTATAGATCATTATCCATAACATAGCCAAGTCTACTCAAATGCTCAATATACCCATACATCTTCAATGCATGAATAGCAGCTAAAGTGCTTTCCATCATTTTGCAGCTAAATAGAGCTCGAGCAATCTCATATTGCTCAGTTATAGCCTGAGAAGAATAAAGCTTCTCAAGATGCAAAATGATGGTTCTAGCATCCATCATCTCATGTTGCTTCTGAAGCTCCGAGGACATAGCACCCAGCATCAGACATGCTGCCGCTTCACTATCCTCCATGTATTTTTGATAGATGCCTTTGATCTCATCAATGGCATCATCTGATGGAAGTGGTGGTGGATCTTTATCCAAGACATAATGGATCTTTTCAGCTCTGAGAACAATTCTCACTTGCCTGATCTAGTTAGAATAGTTGCTGCCAACCAGCTTGTTATCCAAGATTGATCGTATATTAATATTTGATGTGCTCATGATGATGACCTAGATGTGAAAAAGAAAAGATATGAGAGTATGTTCATATATATATGTATGCATCAATAAGGTCTTTAATTAATCCATTTACTCCCACTATTTTATTGCAAATTAATTGCCCTCATTATATAATCCGAGAAAACCCGATGGTTTTCTTAGTGGGCCAATATCCAATCCTTGATATGTAATTTGACCTTGACTTTGGTCAACAAGCCAAACTCCATATCCTTGAAAGGTAGGTATCTCTATACCAATTGTGTCTCTACACAACTATTAGATCATTAGGTTATCAACTCTTGATGCATGCATATCGTATATGCATTTCCTAATCTTGCCTCTAGAACCATTAGCCTTGACTTTGGTCAACAAGCTAATGGGCTAGCTAAGATGACCCATTTAATTAGATTTGAACATATTCGATATAATGTAAGCTTGACTTAGGTCAACAACTTACACTATAAAGAACTCTGGTTCTCCTTTAATTAATGGAAGGCTTATATACCTTAGTATTTGTTTGAGGGTTTTAGTTAATTAAGTCTCATCATACATGGCTGGCATACATTAGTATGCATCCTATATCTATCACATAAATATAAGCATACAAATATGGTATTGTTATGGACTTCACTACATTGATTTCCCCGAGCCAAGAGGGAAATCAAAAGGTCACACCTAGGTAGTATACATGATTCAAACAAGAAAAATAATTACATTATCTTCAAGCTTGTTGGATCTCCATCTGGTCCATCCTGCTCCTTGACAGTGGTCTCCATCTCTATTTATAATTCTAATCTAAGTAATCTAATTACATATTACAATTTGAAAAGAAATACAAACCAAAAACAAGTGTTCGGGACATTATCTTCAAGCTTGTTGGATCTCCATCTGGTCCAAAACATGCATAATGCTCAATCACATTGGGCCTTGTCCATAACTATCCATCATGCCAATCATACACCCTTATATGCATTTCTAATGCATAAAGACATGGATTACTAACTTTGTTTCAACTCTTGAAACAAGCTTTTGAGTTATTTTAGTAATGTGATCAAATTAGGAAACTTTTTCCATTTTGGAAACTTTCATTTTAGGAAACCTTTTTGCATGCATGTGTTATTGCCTTAATAATCAATCCAATTGATTATAAATTAATTATTAATTGATTATTTAATTAATTAATCATATTAAATAATTAAAAGAATCAATTTTGGGCTTAGGATTAAGGGTAGCCCGAAACCCACGAAAGCCTAATTGTGTTCACGCACAAACTAGTTTTGTGTCTATTGGACCATTTGGGTTTTTTTTGAATGAGGCAAGCCCACTCCAGCCCTTAAAACCCATTAATAAACTTAATTATTGTTTATAATATTTAATTTAAATCAGCTCCTTGGGCCCACCAAGTCATTTACTAATTTAAACCAAGTTCATAAACATAATTAAGCCCATTAAGTGGTTTTAATGAATTAAAATTAATCAAATTAATTTAAGGCCCATTTTAATTAATCCAATTAATTAAAAACACTTTAATATATCAGATTTAGAAGATTAAAAATCGTTCTAAACAAGAACACACCAAGAACATATCAAGAACACACGAAGAACACCAATTTATCGAACTTTTCGACTAAACAAGGTTTCATGCAAAACATGTTCGATTTTAATTTCGTTTGATCCTATGGCTCAATATCACATATTAAACACATAAATTATCATCTAAATGATCTTATAATGGATCTATAAAAAAATTAATTTAGAACAGCCCCTAAATCTAAAAGCTTCTCACGCAAAAACACAGAATTCTTTTCTCAAAAAAAATTGTTTTTGTTTCCGATATATATATTTGATCACACTTATATCCAGAAATCAATATTTCTCATTCATGAAAAATTAAATCTGATATTTTAAAGTTCATAAAATAAATAACTCAAAACTAAAACTTATTCTGCAGAAAAAATATAGAATTGTATATTCATGGCAAAACCGTGTCTCTGATACCATGTTGGAATTTATCGGTTACATGCATCTCATACATAAGCGGAATTTAAAATTGTTAACCAATATTACTGATCTTGCCATGAATTTACAATATTCATATTAGTGAGAATAAGAAAAATCACATTTGATTTTTGTTGTACAGTTGTTTTTCCTTCGCACTGGGTTGTCGCAAACCACAGTGTCCAAAATTGAACACCTCCAATGAGTAATCCACACTAGAGAATGATAGAATGAACCAAAAATTGGGAGAGAACAAGGGGCTGGCCGAAAAATCCCTTAAGCTAGCAAGGGAGGTGGCGGCTAGGGTTTTTGGAGGAGAGAAAAACTATTTCTCTTAATTGTTCGCTTAACCCTATATTCCACATCACTTGGACTTTTATAGTTAGGTTAAAAATCCAACTTTATAATGTGATTGGGCTCTTTAAAATTTTTGGAGAATTATTAATTGGGCTTCTGGAATTATTTATAATTATTTGGGCTCAATTAAATTTAATTCAAGCCCTTTCACAAAAGACTATGCACAAAACCCACAAACTAGGCCCCTTTGTACATATACTTGGATTTAATTACCCAAATGAATTCCAAATCCAACCAAATTAAATATGTAGGCTCCATAAAACTTATGTAATATATTAAATTTATTTTGGTCCAAGAAATAGGCCTCTAAGGCCTTCTGTTTTGGAGTTGGCGTGTGGCCATTCTTCAAGAGGGCTTCTGTGCCAACTTCATTTCTTTGGCCCTTTATAATTCCTCCAATGGACCTATTAATTATTATTTAAGCCCTATAACACTTATAGTCCAATAATAATTAATTATGAAATACATTATTTTAATTAGTTCCAATTTTGTAGAATATTTTCTCAAAAGTTTCGCGAACAATTTTACTTGATCATAATTAATTAAACTCTTTAATTAATTATTATCTTATTCACTTCTCTATCCCCATAATAATAATATCAAATGTTATTATCCTTGTCATTTTATCATTTTATCCTTTTCTCTATATGTGTGTGACCTATTGGGTTCCTGTCCATGTGGCAGTATAATATGTAATTGTGAGTTCTATTCAAAAATCACATGATTTAAACTCCTTTAAATCATTTTATCAATCCCTATTGATATTCTTGATACATTATTATACAAGTCATGATTGGCCTCTAGCTAGGCATCATGACTACCCAAATGCCAGGAAAGTCAAGTGGTTTGACTATACCCTTCCATACAAACAGTTATCGTGCAATTACTCCTTTCACCACTCTTATCTCAATTAGATTCTGAGTATGGATTTCTATCAACTCATATAAATCTAATCATGTATGTTCTATTAATTTAACCATTATTCCCAAAATGCCCTCCATGGATCGCTATCCATCTTGGCATATTACTCTGGCCAGAGATTCTCGAAACAAGGCAATTATAGAATCATGCGAGATAACTTCCCTTATTAAATCTGGGATGGTAAATCCTTTGTCAATCACTCAACTATCTTCAAGTAGGTCATGATATATCCAATCTCCTAACTATGTTCACTCCCAGTTGGAAGTAATCAGTTATGGAGTCAAAACATACCACTTGCTACTTAAGATAACTTTGGTGATCTCAAGTCTAAGGATACTTACACAACCGCTATGAAGAGATTCCTCACTAACATAGATTTAATATCCATGTGAGGACTCTTTATGCAGGTCTCCAATGAACTTGTTCTTCTAACAAGCATCCACATGTTAGCTTTAATTATCTTCCATAATCACAGTTATGAGAACCACTGCTTGAACCATTTAAGAAGCATAACATGTGCTAGTCTGTCCGAATTAATAATATCCTTATCTTATTAATTCTATGACTAGGAATATTTAGATATTAACACATTTTCATGCAATAGAAATCTCATATCATGAACACTTTCATGATTGCCTTTGCACTGTGTTTATAACATCTAGAACTTCATTTATTAATTTAAGATTTACAAACTCATGTATTTAAACATAGCATTAATAAATGAATGATGCCTTTTGATATGAGCCTAAATAACTCATATTTAATCCATATTTTGTTTCCAAAATAATGTTTATTTGTATTAAATTATGCTAGAATTAGGTGTGTTTAATGTATTTTGTCAAGTTTTGTTTATATAGGATAAAAAGGGAGAAAAATGTGAAGAAGGAGTAAAAGTAAGTCAAACCAAACGAAAGTCAACTTTAGAGCTCCGTGTCCTGTCGCGCGCGGGTGCGATAGAGAGAAACGTTTGGTTAGTTAATTTTTTAAAAGGCACTTCAAAGGGACACCACTCTTCACCAAATGTTGTGTACTTCTAGAGGGATACTTGAAGAGTTATGTTTCTATGGAAAGGTGCTTGAAGGGTCACAATGCTTGGCAAGGAAGTTATAAATATAAATGGTGGTTATTCAATTCAAATTTCAAAATCAAATTTTAAGAGGCATGACTTTTCACCAAGGGTTGCATACCTATGGAGAGGCACTTGAAGGGACTTAATGCTTGAAAATCTATAAATACCTTGGAAGTTATAATCAAAAGAGGAATCTATCATTTTTATTTTTTCTTATTTGAAAGTGTAATTAGAGAGCAATAGTTGTAGTTTTAGTTTTAGTTTTATGGCTTGAAGAGAGGGCAAATACAAGGAAGAAGATTACACTTGGTGAAAGGAAGAAGGGTTGAGAGATCCCTTTCTTTTATTTCTAATCTTTACTTCTTCTTTGTTATTATTATGAATACATTTTAGGAATCGAATGTCAATAATCATATTTATTCATTTCTCTTTCATTTATCTTTATATGTAGTATTTGCTATTAAAACTTTATTAGTATCATTATAAGTTAAGGAAGACGACCTTAGATGTGCAATTCCTTCTCTGAAAATCATCATAATGGTCATAAATAAGGGAGTTAGCGAGAGCAACGTCTTATTGAAAGTTAATAGGAAATACATTATCAAAGCATAGTTTGAGAGATCACATATGGAGATAGTTGTTATAGGTTGGTTTTTATTCTTTGAATGTGTGTTTATGTAATTCTTGTCTAGATGCGAGAGCTGCGATTTAGAACCATAAATGCATGTTTAAGGCATAATCTAGTCTAGATGCGAGAGCTGCGACATAGAACATTATTCCAACTTGGTTTGTATGATAAAGATTGAATTATAAATAAGAGAAAAAGTTCAAATTCCATAATTATGTGCATGTTATATTCATCTTATTCATAATTCTTCTCGGATTATCATTAAAGTAGAAAAATATTTAATTTATTGTAGTGTAGTTTTAGTAATAATTTTAATTTATAAATTAATAAGCATTATAAACAAGATTAAAATCACATAGTAATAGTGTACAATGTTAATCAACATTCCTCATGGGATTGATATTTGAAGTACTATAATCGGTATACCGTATACTTGCGGTATTTAAGCTTCTAGAAAAAGCATATCAAGTTTTTGGCGCCGTTGCCAGGGAATGTTTGATTAAATTTATTGTCATTATGAATCTTGATTTATGATTTTGGATTACAATATTTTATTAAGTTTTTTTGTGTTGTTTTTAGTTGATTTAGTATATTAACATAATTTATTTTTTGTTCTACAGGTTATTTTACTTAGTTTTTCATTATAAATTTTAGAAAAAAAACTAATTTAAAAAAACTAATGATTTTTCTTCATTGTCGCAAGCGCGAGGTCTGTTGCGAGCGTGACATTGTAGGGAGGATGCTTTTGCAGTGGAATGTGGAATTCTCTCCTTCCCCACCAAGTTTTAGTGTAACTTTTTGAGTTTGTTTTCTCCCTTTCTTTTACATTTATTGTGATTTTGTTTGTTTTGTATTTTGTTTGCTTTACCATTCTCACACAATGAGGACATTGTGTCCTTTAAGTGTGGGGGGTATGTATGTATTGTTTCTATTCATGTTTTTGTTTATTGTTAGTATATTTATTTATTTGTATATTATGTTGTGAATTTAATTTTGGAGTTTTTGTATTTGGCACCTATTTGGATTTAATTGCATGCTTTAACTTGAATTTCTATCATTTTTAGTCTAGTTAGGCAAATTTTTAGGCTAATCATTTTCATTTTACTTTGATAAATTAATGTACATAATGAAGGTTATGATTTGGTAAAGCACTTTAGTGTAAGTTCTTTTTAGGTTGAGTATCTTTTCAAATGTGTAATCGGATTATTTTTGCCAATTTATTGCTTAAGGTAATTTGACCTATAGCTTAATTGAGCTTTTGAGCCTTATACATTGATATTTTTCTTGTATGAGAGCCTTAATATGCCATTTCCTCTAGAATTTGTTCTTGATAAACTTTGAGATTACATTTAGTATGAGATGTGCATGAAAAATGATAAGGGCATTTAGATTACACCATTTTGGCTTGCTTTAAAAAAAAAACTTACCTTCTTGACTTTAGGTAGCCAATTTTGAGCCTTAAACCTATTTTTGTTGAGCAACATATAATTAACCAATATCCTTTACTAAAAAAAACCTATTTCTTTGTTTTATCCTTTTTGTGAAGAGAAATAAATTGTTATATCTTTAGGAGATATATATTGTTAATGTAAGTATGATGGTATTTAAAAAATGAGAGTTAAATTCCATTCTTCTGTACGATCAATATTAGAACAAGGCTAGTTTCTAAAGAAAAGAGAAAAAAATACAAAGAAGAGAAAAAAAAAAGAAGAAGAAAAAAAAAAGAAAAAAAAAACAAGAGAAACTAGTAGTAGTGTGCCATTGAGAAGGGAATATGAGAAGTAAATTACATCATGCGATGCTTAGGTTATTAAAAAAATCTCTTATGATATGGTAATATTGTTTCTATTTACAATTTAAGCTACTTAAACAAAAATTATCCTACCTTAACCTAAGCCAAGCTACAACCCTTTTAAGACCCTTTTGATTTCATGTCTTATTTTATACTAGTAGTGGAGATGTTTACTAATTACAAGCTTATGGTAGGCAATGACATGTTTAAGGGATGAGAGAAACACTAACCCATAAACACATTGAGTGAATAAGTGCTTTAAGAATATAGTGTTTGAGCGAGAACTACCTTAGGCAACATTTGGTGTGGAATAATGTTTAAATGTGTTAAGATATTCAAGTTCTTAAGTTCATACATTCTTGTGCTATGCTACTTCATAATTTTCCAAATGTGCATGGTTGTTTAAGTTTAATGGTGAATGGTTTTGTTTGAGACTTTACAAACTTGGGCTAAATTTGTGAAGAGATGAAAGTTTCTGCGTGTGGTTTTCAAATATTTGCCAAATATAAATGTGAGCTCCAAAATTGTATGATTGAGTTGTTTGCTTGTTTGTTAAGTTTTGCTTGGGGACAAGCAAAAGTTTAAGTGTGGGGGTCTGATATGAGCCTAAATAGCTTATATTTAATCCATATTTTGTCACCAAAATAATGTTTAGTTGTATTAAATTATGCTAGAATTAGGTGTGTTTAATGTATTTCGTCAAGTTTTGTTTATATAGGAGAAAAAGGGAGAAAAATGTGAAGAAGGAGTAAAAGTAAGTCAAACCAAATGAAAGTCAACTTTTAGAGCTCTGTGTCCTGTCGCGGGCGCAACAGAGAGAAACGTTTAGGTAGTTAATTTTTTAAAAGGCACTTCAAAGGGACACCACTCTTCACCAAATATTGTGTACTTCTAGAGGGATACTTGAAGAGTTATGTTGCTATGGAAAGGTGCTTGAAGGGTCACAATGCTTGGCAAGGAAGTTATAAATATAAATGGTGGTTATGCAATTCAAATTTCAAAATCAAATTTTAAGAGGCATGACTTTTCACCAAGGGTTGCATACCTATGGAGAGGCACTTGAAAGGACTTAATGCTTGAAAATCTATAAATACCTTGGAAGTTATAATCAAAAGAGGAATCTATCATTTTTATTTTTTCTTATTTGAAAGTGTAATTAGTGAGCAATAGTTGTAGTTTTAGTTTTAGTTTTATGGCTTGAAGAGAGGGCAAATACAAGGAAGAAGGGTTGAGAGATCCCTTTCTTTTATTTCTAATCTTTACTTCTTCTTTGTTATTATTATGAATACATTTTAGGAATTGAATGTCAATAATCATATTTATTCATTTCTCTTTCATTTATCTTTATATGTAGTATTTGCTATTAAAACTTTATTAGTATCATTATAAGTTAAGGAAGATGACCTTAGATGTGCAATTCCTTCTCTGAAAATCATCATAATGGTCATAAATAAGGGAGTTAGCGAGAGAAACGTCTTATTGAAAGTTAATAGGAAAATCATTATCAAAGCATAGTTTGAGAGATCACATGTGGAGATAGTTGTTATAGGTTGGTTTTTATTCTTTGAATATGTGTTTATGTAATTCTTGTCTAGATGCGAGAGCTGCGATTTAGAACCATAAATGCATGTTTAAGGCATAATCTAGTCTAGATGCGAGAGTTGCGACATAAAACATTATTCCAACTTGGCTTGCATGATAAAAATTGAATTATAAATAAGAGAAAAAGATCAAATTCCATAATTATGTACATGTTATATTCATCTTATTCATAAGTCTTCTCGGATTATCATTAAAGTAGAAAAATATTTAATTTACTGTAGTGTAGTTTTAATAATAATTTTAATTTGTAAATTAATAAGCATTGTAAACAAGATTAAAATCAAGTAGTAATAGTGTACAATGTTAATCAACATTCCTCGTGGGATCGATATCTGAAGTACTATAATTGGTACACCGTATACTTGCAGTATTTAAGCTTCTAGAAAAAGCATATCACCTTTTATTAAGAATATAAATTTATACATATGAAAAACATCCCTATTTCATGGGCTCTAGGGCATACTCTCTAACAAAACATCCATCATTTAAACACTACAACTAAAATTATGACAATTGTTCAATGATTTCATAAATCTATTAGACATTATTAGAAGCAATGTGAGACCTAAATGGTTGGCTACAGCTAGCAGAGACTTGTGTTGCTTGTTGTGATACTTGTATAGTTTACCTGCTTGTCATCCTGACATGAGAACTCTGCTCCATCAATTGCCTTTGTGTCAATGCATTAATTCCTGCCTTTCCACTTCAATCTTGGAGATTTAAACCCAAGATCAATATTTGTCTAAGAATTATCCCTTAATGTTGGAGGAGTGTAAACAACTTTTTCCTTATTTGCATACTACAAAAATAATATAAGAATCAACAATTTATTTACATTATAGTACATAAAAATAAGATTGTAACGTATGGTAGCACTTACCCTTTGTAGGATGACACCTTATTAGTCATAAACAATTCCATGGCCTTCTTCTTTTGGCCTTTTTTGTCCTCTTGTGTTTGTATAGTTCCCCCTCCCTCGACCTCTACCTCTACTTCTAGTGGGTTGAGTTGTTGGATTACCACCTAAAGCTAACACATCTATACCAACTGGCATCTGATTTTTATAACCAGCAGGTTTGAAGTAAAATTTTGATTGACTTGCTAGTTTGAAATTAAGTTGGCTTTCTGTTCTCTAACTTGGTTGGCCTTGAATTGTTGGATTGGGTTGACTTGCTGCTCTTGGATTTGGCAGGCTATCTGTATTGACATTTGAATTACTAGGTTGGCCTTGTTTATTCCTTCCTTGTTTCTGTCAATTGTATCACAGCAATATATAGTGACATATAGATATATCATATTTTATACACTTATAACTAACTATACAAATCTAACAACACTAATCAATATTAGACATCCTTTCTTATTATGCACTCTGGTCTTGCAGTGTGAGCATGTCATGTGTGCACCTTTTCTTTACATCTTCCAAAACTTCTTACTTATTTTATACAGTTCCAACAGTGTCAAAAAGCTCTAGAGCAATCATCAAGCATTTAATGAACCAACTCCATGTGTCCTTTAATTCCTTGTCCACAACAGCCCAAGCAACAGGAAATATTTGGTGGTTGCCAGCTTTTGATACATATGTAAGTATTTCCCCTTTTGTAATTCCCTTAAGAAATCCCTCATCCAATCCAATTATTGGCCTACACCCATTCCACCAACCTGTTTTAATAGCTTCCAAACACATATAAATACCCATAAAGACCTCCTTCCCAAGTATGCTTTGAAGTCCTTATCACCACACTTAATCCTAGATTAGCATACTTTATCATATCTGCATAGTTATACAACCTAGAGAACTTAATTTTATATTCTCCCATAAACTCCCCAATCACCATTAACTTAGCTCTTTCACAAATTGTTTTACCAACATAAGCTGAATAATTTTCTAGGAGCAACTGTTGTAACTGGCACAACTTAATATTGGACTGACTAATGATCCTTTCCTTATACTTTTTTGCTATCCACTTTGCATTACAAGCCTTGTTTTTATTAGACTTGTAGTAAGAGTGGAATGGATAGTATGTTTTCACAACGAAATCACCAAATCTTCCTTTTATATTGCCTAAAATATGCCATTCGCATTTGGACTTCAAGCACACTATCCCTAACTCTACACTTCTCATTTGACCTTAATTTTATGCTCACTCCTCTCTCTACTGCATAATCTTGTAAAGTCAATCTAAATTGAATTGTATTTTCAAAGATCATTCCCAGCTCAAACAAAGTAACTTGACAAGTAGGATCATAATAAACCCTAGTTCTATACCTCTACGATGTAACTCTCTAGCTTCAGATCCACTCCTATTTTTTGCATTTTCATCACTACTACATTCACTCCTAGGATCACTGCTATAAAAAATCTATTCATCACCACCTACCTTCCCAGCACATCTTTTCCTCCTATCTTTGTTGATACTTTCAAATCCTGCATCAACCCCAATTGGTCCTTTATGGTATCTCATCTGCATTAACTCTTGAAGATTTATGCTTATTCACCCTTGATTCTAACTTAGCCCTTCTAGATTTCAGAATCTCCTCATTTAAATCACTTGCATCTTCTTCAAACACTTCATCATCATCATACAAGTCTTCATCACTTGGTATCTCTTCAAACTCTTCATCATCATAATTTGAATCTTCAGAATTAGATCCTAGGTCAAAGAAATAGTTTTCTTCATTTTCATTTTCTTCCTCAATGTCTCTCCAGCCTCAACCTCTACCCTCATTTCTTCACTTTGCTTTGCACTTTTCTTTCTACCTTTTCCTAATGTTTGTCTACTACAGCTTTACCTATACTACCCTTGCCTGTATTAATGCCACAACTACTCCTTGCTTTTTTTGTTGCCCTAACACTTTGTCCACCAAAAGCATTATAGTTTTCACTTATGGGGTCCTTACCAACAAAATTACTCCCCTTATATTCATTTTCATCATATAAAAATGGGGTGTCCACTATATGTACAAAGTGAACATCCACCCTATCACCATTCTTTAGTTTACTAGTTAGATATAACGCATTATTATTAGTTTTAACAATATGAAAAGTCCACTCTTTTTCACAGTACAAGCATAAGCAGACACGTTGGTGTATCCTACTGTTTTTGCCCAATTATGAAATTTTATAACATGCATCTTGTCCATGTCTATAGACACATCTTCTGAGTGAGTTTTCCCATGTACATATCTCATCAGTGGATCCTGGAGGAGTTATCCCCCATGGTAAAAGAATAAATTTACAACTACTCTTCCCATTTGAGATTCCAGTAACCTAAACGAAAGCAAAAAAAAAAAGTTACTATCAACAAAGTTGCAGCTAAGTTACATAGAAACCCTACCATTGTCCCCTAAATAACCAAAAAAAAAACATTATATTTACAGATAAAAAAGTGAAAATTACCTTGCAATCGTGACTTGCATAATTTACTGAAACCCAAATAACCCTCCTGAACTTCGGCCTCAAGATCTTATGGAAATGAGGGAAACTATGTTGATGATGGAGCTTTGATACAAAACGAAGAAAACACAGCAACGATAACAAAGAGAGAGAGATCGCGACAACAGAGAGAGATCAGGTTAAAATGGTTTTACTCTGCCGATTTTCCAATGGGTAATTTAAGCATCATGTGTTTGATTTTTATTTGCGTAAAATGACGTGTATGCCAAGTCAAACGCATGATTGCACGTGGTTTCAATGGTTATCAAAAGGGTCAGATTTGTTTAATTTTGACAATTATAAGTGTCAAATTGGAAAATTTATAACTACAAGAGACAGGATGACAAAATTGTGCAAGTTCATGGGCTAACTACATATTAAACCAAATAATATAACTTAACTTCATTTGTTTCTCTCTCCTTAGCACTGTTGTGCTAGGGCAAAGAAACCGGAACTGAGCAAAAATTAGCTTTGCCGGTAAATTAAAGATGAGTACAAGTGCGTGGTGCGGATCAACAAAATATCCGTAGCAAAACAAGTTTTTCACACATCGATATTGGTGGTTGAATAAGTTGGTAAAGTTTCAAAAGAATCTCTCTGCATTCAATTTTTGGTAAGAGCAATTCCATTAACAGAAGAAACGATATCGATTTAAGAGAGAAATCCAAATATGGCTAGCTTCATTTTCAAAATCCTAGATCCAGGAAGGATATTGAGGTAAGTGTCGTGGATTAATAACCCGAAACTCAATTTTAAGCCGCAGGACTCCACCCACAGCTCATACAGTTAGAACTGCTCAACTTCTATAAATAATAATAAACAATAATAGATGTGGCAGCCACGGTTAGTTGGAAATTGGACTTGCCATTAGTCATCAATCCACCCTTTGAAATTTAACATTTAGCAGCCTTTTCTTGACCAATTACACAACCATAATTTTCCAGCAAATTCACAACCTGAGTCTTGGACACAGCCTGCTTGGATGTTTTATGAAAATATCTACGATAGTTTGCCCTGTGATCAATTCTTCATTCTACCGTGAGAATGCAAACAACATTTTATACATACATAACCAGATGCCTCAAACAAATCACTCATTTTTTCAGATCTTTTATTACTCCAATTGCCAAGATCAGGCTCTTACAGGATCTGATGAGATAACGATTACGAAACATAAGGAATAAAAAAAGACATTTGTTGGAAATGAAGAATAGCAATCTTTAAACATGAAGTAATTACGGATCAATACATGCCAAGTGAGAATTAGCAGAATACATCTGCTGGTGAAGAAGTCCCGGCAACCTGAAGGGGAACTGGATATTCCACCAGCTCGCCACAGTGTCCACTTTTAACCCCAACAACTTGGAACTGACTGAAACTGCTGACTGATGTTTCAACGAGAGACA